>JAVJIF010013051.1:0-108951 GCA_038442645.1 Agave tequilana | reverse complement strand
GGTGCATCAAATGTATGTCCTTCTAGTCCATGCAACCACCACCAAGGCACCATTCCTCTCACGTCGTGTGAGAGCCCTCACCTACATCAAAAACACAAGGTGAGAGTTTTGGTACCCATTTTCTTTTGGGTCCTTGGGGGTTAGCTTTGTAAGGCACCCAAACATTTTTATTAGCAAAATATAAATGATGCAACTTGTCATAACAAATTTTGCTAAATGGCCTTTGCGGCAACAATGTGTACAAGTGTACACCTTGGTATGCTTGTGTGTGTGAGCGTGAGCATGACGTGCAACATAAGCATATGCATGATGATGTGCATGAATGTGTGGAGTTTGTTTCTTTGAAAACAAAGACTCCGATCTATTGTGGTTAAATGCACAAGAGCTCAAGGTAGAGCTCAAACAATCAATTTTATTTTTCAAAAATTTAATCTCACTATTATCAATGGTGGCATGTAAAGCATGGTGAGATTGTGAACCATTTTCTTTTTCTTTTGAGAAACATTTTCTTTTTCTTTTTCAAAAATTTTTCTTTTTAAAGTATTATTTTCTTGAAAAACGACTTCTTTTTGTTTTTTCACCAAAACAATTTCATTCTTCAAATTAGTGTTTCCTTCACAAAGATCATTTAATTTAGA
Organism: Agave tequilana; assembly: GCA_038442645.1. NCBI lineage: Eukaryota > Viridiplantae > Streptophyta > Magnoliopsida > Asparagales > Asparagaceae > Agave > Agave tequilana. The sequence goes on along the minus strand of JAVJIF010013051.1, from coordinate 108,313 downwards.
CAACAAGGAAACATTTTCATTTTTCAAATCTTTTTTTCTTTTTCTAAACATGCAATATTATTTTTAAAAGAATTATTTTCTTCAAGCATGCAATCAAAATCCTTTTTCAATTTTTATTATTTTTTCTAAGCATGTCACATTTCTCAAGAAGGAGTTGACAAAAAGTGCTAAATTCATCATATGACATGTAACATCTTCTACCTCGGATTTGGTAGTTACCTCAAGGGGTTATCCCTTGGACCATATAGCACAAGTTGGAGACGCCACTTCCAACATCCGAATCGCTCCCGGCATAATATAGATCTTTTTCGCCAAAGGAAGTGATGATGTTCCATGCTACAAAAGTCGAATCAATATTAGAAATCCTAGATAAATAAACATCATCTAGGGTACTCTTCAAAGCATAAAGGGCTTTTGCATTAGCCTCAAGATTCTTGCCATTTAAACAATAATCATTAGTGATGGCAAGGTAAACATGAATGCCTAGGGCTTTGAGGTACAAAGACATCTTAACCTTCCAAATTTGGATGTTAAGGATGTCAAAGGTGGGTGGTGACATGAAATCCATGGTGTGTGTACAAATATTGTGATTAGCCTAAAAATGAGGATATTTAACTCTATATTGTAAGACCCAAATTCAGAGCACTTGGCTCTGATACCAATTGTAGAATCACCTAGGGGGTGAATAGGTGATGGCTAATCTAATGGTCACTTAATGCCAAATAATGCGGAAGAATAAACTATTAAACACTACGTATAACACAAGAGTGTTGCCGAATTCCCCGTGAAGGGCTCTGGACAAACTCCTCTAGATTCCCCTAGATAAGGGTTGAGGTGCCGCGTTAGCACTCTTGGTTGAATACAAGTGTTAGCAAACAATCCCCAAGCATATATATCAATTAAGCACACAATGAATATCAAGCATATAAAGATGAACACAATTTAAGCATGCAAGATATAAACAAGAGAGAGAGAGAGAGAGAGTGAGCAATCGCAAACACAAGGGATTTGTTTCGAGGTTCGAGCACACTTGCTCTACATCCCCGCCTTCGACACACGAAGGATTTCCACTATAATCGATCCCACCGGAACACTCGGTGCCGCAACACCTACAACGAGTTCCCACTAGAACTCCTTGGACTCTCTCTAGCCCGTACACACCGCAAGCCCACCGGCTCGCTGAGACCGCACCTCAAACAAAGAGTTCGCACCCGAACCCGAAACACCGAGTCCCCACTAGGACCCGAAACAATGTGAACACAACCGTCCGCCTCCTCAAAGTAACAAAGATGAACTTTGGTGATCACAACTCTTGAACACCTAAAATCCTCTCACAAAAACACTCCTATAGAATTAATATGTCAATGGGTTGCTCAAGTGTTTGTGTGAGAAAACAAGGAAAGAGATGGTGGAGGAAAACTCAAAGAATCTCTTTTAACACTCTTTATAAAAAAAACTCCCTTTTGATTGGAAGTATTAGCTCTCAATTTAGTGGAGAAAACTCTTTTAAAGAAGTGGAAAAAAACTAGCTCAAAGTCCACTAAAAATCTTGTTTTAAAAACAATGCCCAAACCCCCAAATTTATAGGGCTAGAAAAACTAGCCGTTGGGGTCTGTCAGGCCTGTCGGTCGACCGCCCGGTCGACCGGCCAACGGTCATATTTCAGACCTTTGTGCCATCCAGGATACAGAGAGTAAGTCTCTCTGTCCGGTCGACCGGCCTCCTGCCAGAACTGGTGTGCACGTCTGTGCACGTCAGTCGACCGTGACGGTCGGCCGACTTCAAGCTACGGTCGACCGTCCCGGTCGGCCGGCTGAAGCCAGGAAACATTGTTAAGGGATTAAAAACTTGGTCTTTTTGGCTTACATAAAATCCCATAAAATACTGAAAAATCTACAAAAATAGTTTTACCAATATACTTTGATAAACAACATGCTTGCACAAAATCAAGGCATGTTACAAATGATTTGGACTATTTTTGTAATATGGAAAAATTGGCTTAAATGAAAACTGTATTTTTCCAAACTTGATTTTTCCAAAAACTTGTTTTTCCAAAACTTCACCAAATACAAAAACAAGATATTTAAACTCATTTGAAGCATAGAGTGTATGGATATGATCCACTACATAAACATGATGAAATATCTATGTTTTTGACATTAAGCGCTAAACATGGTTTTGGTTAAAACATGTAAACTTGAATACCAAAAACAAAACATGTTTTTTTCTAAAATAGAAAATCTTTTGTAAAACAAACTAAATCAAGAGTGTGTGTGTATATGTATACTTGAGAAATCCACCAACTATTCTATCCTTTACATTTTATCTAAAAATAAAATCTTCTAAAACAAACCTAGACTCAAGTCTTCATCTTTTTGAAGTCTTCACTTGAAGCCTTCTCATCTTCTTGACTTGGTCCAAACACGATCCAATGGCTCTTGGATCAAACCGTGCTAGCTCCAAAACTTGACTTTAAATCCTTTGTTGAAGCTATGCACCTACTAAGATCTTGATCATAAATCTGTCACTAATTAAACACAAGATCATTAGTACTATAACTACATTAGTTGATCATCATCAAAACTAGAGCGATGGGCCTTCGGGCCAACAAGACCAATAATTGGTACTAAATGGATTTTTAGGAAAAAAAATGGATGAGTCAGGAAATGTTATTAGGAATAAGGCTAAGTTAGTGGCCCAAGGTTACACTCAAGTTGAAGGAATCGACTTTGAGGAGACCTTTGCACCCGTAGCACGACTTGAAGCCATACGGATTACACTAGCTTATGCATCTTTTAAAAATTTTAAACTTTTTTCAAATGGATGTAAAAAGTGCTTTTTTAAATGGTTTTATCAATGAAGAAGTTTATGTTGAACAACCTCCCGGTTTTGTGGATCATGTACATCCTAATTTTCTTTTCAAGTTAGATAAAGCTTTGTATGGTTTAAAACAAGCTCCAAGAGCTTGGTATGAAAGGCTTTCTAGTTTTCTTCTTTCAAATGATTTTGTTAAAGACAAAGTAGACACCACATTATTTACTAAGCATGTTGATAGTGACATTCTTATAGTGCAAATATATGGTGATGATATAATTTTTGGTTCTACTAATGAGTTTCTTTGCAAGGAGTTTGAACAGTGTATGCAACGTGAATTTGAGATGTCATTAATGGGTGAATTAAATTATTTTCTTGGACTCTAAATCAAGCAAATGCGTGATGGGATTTTCATATGTCAAGCCAAGTACTCCAAGGAACTCATCAAGAAATTTGAACTTGAAGATTCAAAAATTTGCAACACTCCCATGGCAACTACCACCAACTTGATAAGGATGACCAAGGTAAGTGTGTTGATATTAAGTTATATAGAAGCATGATTGGTAGCTTGTTGTATTTAACGGCTAGTAGGCCGGATATCATATTTAGTGTGTGTCTTTGTGCTAGATTCCAATCGTGTCCTAAAGAATCTCATTTAATAGCGGTAAAATGCATCATTCGTTATATTAAGGGCACTATTGGAATGGGTCTTTGGTATCTGAAAACCGGAGATTTTTCAATGACGAGTTTTTCGGATACCGACTATGCAGGTTGTAGAGTGGATAGGAAGAGTACTAGTGGACATGTCAATTTCTTGGTAATTTCTTATTTCACGGTCTTCTAAGAAACAAAATTCGGTAGCCCTCTCAACCGCCGAGGCGGAGTATGTTGCGGCGGGGACTTGTTGTGCACAAGTCCTTTGGATGAAATATACTCTCCTTGATTATGATTTGCATTATGATCATATAAAAAATTTTTGTGAAAATACTAGTACTATACATATGACTAAGAATGCAAATCAACATAGTAAGACCAAGCACATTGAGATTAGATATCACTTTCTTAGAGATCATTTTGAGAAAGGTGATATTGAGATTGATTATGTTTCTTCCGATTTACAACTTGCTTATATTTTCACTAAACCACTTGCTTATAATAGATTTTCTTTTATATGTGGTGAACTTAATGTTTGTGTTATTGAATAAGAAAGTTTTCTTGCTAATTTATCCCTTTTTGATGTATGACAAAAGGGGGAGATATATGTTGTTATGATTTTTGGTGTTTTATTAATAGTGTTGTTATTGATGCTTTTGTTTCATTGATGTGTTTTTATTGTTATCTCATGTAAACTTGTTTTATATTTGTTTAAATAGAGCATTATTTGAGGGGGAGTTTTTACCTCTCTTTATGTCTTGTGATATAGCCTATATGTTTTGTCATCATCAAAAGGGGGAGATTGTTGGCCCAAAAGGTTACACTCTTCATTTGTTTAAGTTTTGATGATAACAAAACACATAGAGGCTATATGGTACTAATAAGTTGTTTTAGATGAGTTTCAGGTTAGTACCATTCATGATGGCTTTTCTTAGCAATTGCAAGGTTTGCAAGGTTTATGATGCTAATAAGGCAAATGGCGCAAGAAGAAGTGTTCATAGAAGAGAAGGCTCTAGATTGGTATAGCATGGCTCAAAGATTTTTTTTTTGTTTTATTCTTATAGTTTGTTAAAGAATAGTGAATAGGTTTGAAGCTCAAAATTTCCTACACACTAGTTTTTGTGCACATAACTTTTTCTAAAAGAAATTTCTCCTATATGCAAAATATTTTTTTAAACATATTTTATTACTTACAAACTCTATTTTATATGTATACCTAGTTTTTATCATAAGTACTATGAAAAATTATCAAGATCTTTAAAACATTTTCAAAAAAAAAAAAAAAACTGATTTTGGCCTGTTGCGGTCGACCAGGCGGCCGACCGGCTCTGTTTCAGGCCAGAACGGTCGACCGACCGGTCGACCGGGCTTCTGACCGTTTGGATGCGTGCATGTGTGCACGTCTCCCGGTCGACCGGCGGTCGACCGGACCCCATTTCGGTCGACCGACCTTCGGCCGACTGAAAGTCCTCTACTCTCTGTTTGTTTCGGTCAACTGGGCGGTCGACCGTGGGCCGGCAACGGCTAAATTTTTTGAAAACCCGGTCGACCAGCCAGTCGACCGAGAGCTGGATTTCAGCCTTAACGGCTAGTTTATTTAACACGTTTTAAAACGTGTATTTTGTCTCAAAACGAGTTTAGGGGCTGGTTTTGGGTCAAATATTTCCTAATTATTTGTTATAATAGTTTACTCTTTAATCCCTACCTCCATCCTATAAATAGGAATGATTAGGGTTGAGGTAAGAACAACAATCTTTTGCAAAAAGTATTCAAGTTTAGGCTTTCAAAAGAAGTTTTTTGTTCTCTGTTTTTGTGCTAAAAATTCTCTCTTTTCTGAAGTTTTTGGTTCAAAACTCTCTTCAATTTTATTTTCCTTTTCACTTACAAAACTTGAGCTTCAATCCTACACATTATTCTCTAGGGTTTTTGTAAGGGAAAAGGTTTTCAAAAGAGGGTTTGTGGTCTTTTGATCACCAAGACATTCTTGTACTTGTGGCTCCACTTCCTCTGGATTAGAGGGGTGTGATTGAGGAGTTGGGTACTCTGGTGTGATTGTAACTCTTTGTGAAAGTTATAGTGGTTGGAAAATCCTTCTAGGTGAAGGCGGGGATGTAGAGCTGGGTGCTTGAACCTCGAAACAAATCTCTGTGTTTGTGATTGGTTTACTTGCTTCATTTAATTGCTTTATATTCATTGCTTTATTTACTTGCTTCATAATCATGCTATATTGTCGATCAATACTCACACAACAAGATTGCATTGTGCACCTCAAACTCTTACCTAGAGGAATCACGAGGAAGGAGTTCAGAGCCCCTTCACGGGTATTCGGCTTCTAGTCTTGTTTCGGGTGATCGTTGCATCATAACTTTTAAATTTGTGCATTGATTAGCATTATCACCTATTCATCCCCCCTCTAGGTGATTTCACGTCCAACAGCTTCTCAGTACCTGAAAATGTAGCCGGCTGCAGTCTTCTGAAATCGGATACATTGTCAGGCCTCTGTTCTCTAGGTGCTATCAATAATGCTTGTCGCAAGAGCTCTATCTGCTGATGCTGACTCTCCATCATGCCATGAAGTACTCTCATCATGTTGTCGCCCTCTCCATTAGAACTGTCACGAGAAGTTCCAGGACCGTTACAGGTTCTCCGTCTTTCCATATCTGAGTTGGTCGAAGGGGTGACGGGAAGAAACTGAAAGGAAAGATAGAAGGGTTTTAGGATCCAAGGAAAAGATTGCGAGGAAGGAATAGATAACACCGCACTTGCGATTGGAATGTATATTCAAGATTCGTGCTCTCCAACTGCAATTAATATCTCATTAATCTGCCAACTGATTGTACTGAAGATGTTAGAGCCTAGGCTCTGATACCACCCTGTAACGTCCTGACCCTGCGGGTATGGAAATGTCACTGTGACGTATATACACAGGTCAGAGATACCCTTACGTATATACGCTAAGCATCAATACATGCAAGAATCAGAGTGCGAAAGCATAGTGGTCATATACATTTCAACAGAAAAGTACAAGTACATAGTTATCAAAGAGAGTGATACAATATTACATGAATATTACATCACCAGAAAATACAAAAGTACATCATAAGAAGAGATATACAAAAGCTGAGAGGTGCTCACGAGCAGCAAGAGGGGTCTCGAGAACCAAACAGGAGAGGAACTGGGAGGAAGAGCTGCGGCGATGACCCAAGCTTCTGCTGCACTCTGATCGTCATGGAAGGATCCGCTGCGCACTCTAATCAGCTACAGCAAGGCCACCAAGGTCTGATCTCTAGGGATCTGAATATGAGAATCCAGGGTTGTCAGACGCAACCCTGCGAGTACATATAATAAAGCCAAATGGTGTGCATAACAGGTACACCTGTACATGATCAAGTGATGTGGTCCAAGTATGCAGGTACAAATAACATAAGGAGAAATTAAAGGAACGACAGTAATTCATATAAATTGATGAATCTGAAACTGAAAACATACATAGAAGGCAGTATGAAGAGCATAGGTACATGCAATAAATAAGTTAAACATGCGATAAATACAAGTATGGATAAAACAAGTTGTCAAAGCTCAGATTATGGATTCACGAGACAGATGCATCAAGGGGATAATCCAAACAAGGAAACCCTCATCTATATACCACATATCTCATGTCGCCGTCGTTTGAGTTTATACAACTTGAGTTGCCCTAAGAGTAACAGAACTATAGTGTGTCTGTAGTAATCATCATGTGTCATAAAGTAAGGGGTCAACTCAGGGAATAACATTATAACTGGAATATAAAAGTGTTGCATTTTAATTTATCTAATAATAACAATCAGTACCGTTTGATATTTCAATCGCCTCCCTACCAGCGCCTCACATTACCGGTAATCCATAGTAGAGTTCGCACTCTGTAGAACTTACCTGGGTCTGATATGTGAGTACTAGGACCCGAACAAAGGAGAGACCAAATATCACACGTTTCTAATATTATTACTGTTTGGTTGTTTTATGTTATTCATCCGATCCATATGCTTTTGTATGTGCTACCGGCACACATAAATCCACTTATGAATAAGACGAGTTATTATTTGGAAACTGATAAATCTGATGGTTCATATTTATAGTGAGTCCCGTCTCTGCCCGGGACTAGCTCAGGAGTACGGGCTACTGCTTCCGGGAACTTATCATTACGCACCCCACATGACACTTCAGATTCAGGCTACTGCTTCCGTGGACTTATCATTACGCGCCCTGATTTGTCACATACATTGCATTTATGTTGTCACTTTACCACACTTGTTTGCTAATAAATGATATTAATAAGTGTCTTTTTTCTTTGCTAAATGTAGGCCCAAATACTCAAAGGAATAAAAGAAGAACAAGCCCAAAAGCCCACTTTATTCTGAATTAATTCAGAATAAATTCAAAGTGAAGAAATCTGGGCTATATCTTGGCATATCAAGGGGTTGAGAAAAATTCTCCTTGAATCGAGGAATCAAGCTAGAAAATCAAAAGTCGATTCAGTCAGCGGTTGAAGAAGCAACAAGAAAACCAGCAGGAGTACGAGCCCCACTTCAAACCAGGAGCCACCCTCCTCTTGATGTGGCCATCTGGCCACAAGATTGCCGCGGAAACGCGGCAAAAGCCGCGTTTCCGCGGCAATCCTGGGGAGTTACGGGGAGCGTGAACTCCCCCGACCTCCCCGGGATCTTGGTTGTTAGGGTTTCTGCCTATAAAAGGCCATATTGTGCACTGAAAATGGGGCGAATGCAGAGATTAGGATTTAGCTTAGTTTTCATTTCTTAGTCTAGGTTTTTAGTCTTTCTTTTTATGTAATTTTAGGTTTCATTTATGTAATTCAGAGGAGATCGACTTGCATCGAAGAACAAGACTGAAGCTTGAGCTGGAGTGACACCGGTGTAAGACTTATTTCTTTTCTTTGATTGTAATGGAATCGAATCGATGTTATTTTTGTGTATGTACTTCTATTTAGTCTTCTTCTTCTTCTTCTTTTTTATTTTACTCTTCTTTTTCGTACAATCGTCTTCCAAGTGAGTCTAGAAGCATCGAAAGAGCCTTGCCATTGCGAGTGCCATCGATAGCTCATGACGATGGAGTAGAGTCTCTCTCTGTATCATTTCATTCTTGAAGTAGTCTTGATGATGTAATGTGGATGAAGACCAACACTCAAATCTTATGGGCTATGCGCTGAATGCCTCTAATTCAAGGTAACTTCGTAGCTAAGATCTCAAGGTAAGCATTTGACGAAAAGAAGGTAAGTAACTCTTTTATTTCTTTCTTTCATTTCTGTAAAGTAAATCACAAACACCACTTCTTCCAAACCGTTTTCATTCTTTCTTCTCCACTCATTCCATTTGTACATAGTCGCTTTTTATCGTTTTCTGATTTTCCACCTTCTTCATCTCCCGCTTTCTTCTTAACTTTAACAACTTTCTTTTCCATTTTCTTAACTTTAAAAACAGAGAAGAACTTTCTTTTATTTTCTTAACGATTTCAATAAAGAACCGTAAAAGCTTCCATCGCAAACCCTCCTTGTGGATCACGACCCGCATAGCCACTTGCTATAGCGGAAGTATTGAGCACTTGCACATTCTCTTCTTAAGTTCTATAATCTCGTATTTTTTGTGCAGGTTTAGCCTCAATCAAATTTTGGCGCCGTTGCCGGGGAGGGTTCAGGGCAAGCAAAGCAGGAAATTTAAGGTTGCAGTAACATATAAGTGGCCTTGGGCCTTTGCTATAGAAAGCAGAGACCAAGGGCCCTCTGAATTGCCGCATTTCCACGGCAAAAGCCGCGGATCCGCGGCAAGGACGAGTTGACTACTAACAGATTTTTGCAGGGCTGCTAGCTTTGCAAATTATAGTTCTCTGCAATTATTTATTTTTATATGCCATCACAAAAACCTGCTAATAATCAACAGTAAAAAGTTTGTTGCAAAAGTTAAAAATTGATTAGACGTTTGCATTTTAGGCACGCGTTCTTTTCAATTCATTTTTTTTTTTTTTTTTTTTACTGTTGAAGAGTGCTGGAGACAAGGTATGTAAGCATAGCATAGGAAACATTCTTGGTGATATTTGCTTTTGAATGTTACTTTCTTTATCTTGCACACCTTGCACAAAATCATCTTAAGGGCACTAACCCATAACAAGATAAGGTGGGGATTTAATCACCCTTCCTTAGCCCAAAAATCACATTCCAAGCACTCCCTAACCCAAGCCTAACTAAAATTGAGTAGACGTTGCCCTAGGGACATCTCGGACTCAATTAGGAGATTATCCTAAGGGGGAAAAATGTTGGAATCTAACTCCTGCAAAATCAGTGTCTAGGAAAGGGATTGAGGGCCGAAAGCCCGAAGGTTGGTGGTTATTTAATTAAGGAACGTCTTTGACGGAAAACCTCCCACCAACCTTGCCCTGACCTGGCTGATTAGCTTGTGGTTAAAGTCTACATTAGACCTCCCGTGGACAGTCTAACCAGTTAGGAGTCGTCTAGGTCTAGGTCTACCCTAACTTAGGTTAGAATTTTTTTTCTTGTTTGTTTATTTGTTTGTTTTTCTTTCTTTTTGTTTGTATTCCATTGTGTGATATGGCTTATAATAATAATTTTTTCAACTATAATAATAATCCATATTACACATCAAACTCTTTTTCGGATATTACCAACCCGGCATATCATGACTTTAACCAACCTAGTGTGCCGGATTGGTCTTATCCGAATCAATATGACCCATACCCCCCATCTAATAACTATAATTTCCATAATGATTTCAACTCTTCACCGAGTCAGTGGGGATTCAACTCCCCGAGCATAATTTCCAACCACCTTGTCTTCCTTCTCCCCCCAGTCCACATTATGTTCAAGATTCATACTCAGTTCCACCCGTCCAAAATAGGAAACCATCAATTTTGGAACGGAGTATGCGTGAGTCCAAACACAAATCCCAAAATCTGATGGACTCACAATTTCAATACCACTTCCAAGACAACTCTTCATCTTTTCATCAAAACAATGAACCCATCAATTATGAAAAGATGCTAGAAGCCATGACTCATGCTCAAAATGCTAGAAATCGTGACATAGATATGATGGTCGAATCTCTACGTTCCCACCGTCCTGATGTCACTTACCATTCTGTTAGAGCCGACGAGTCATGTAGTTTTGGAAATCAAGATTCCATTTCAGCACAACCATGTGAACTTACCCAAACTCCAAATGATATTGATAGTTTGGCTAGTTTTCCTTTTCCTGAAATAGAACTTGAAAATGATTATGATCCTGAACCCCAACTTAGTGATTCAATTCTATTTCCTGATTCGATTATGACTCCGGTATCTTCACCTGACTTCAATCTTTTCCCGGAGTCAACATTGGATCCTGTGCCAATTCATAAAGAAATTGAATCACCCATCTTTGAGGATCATGTTGAACTTGACCAACTTTACAATTTTGAAAATCCCATGGATAAATTGGCAAGTTCTCCATTTTTTGATATTGAACTCAATGAGATATGTGACCTAGATTCTCACATGTGCGATCCAGTTCAACTTTCTGAATCAATTTTGACTCCTGTTTTATTACCAAACTTGAATAATATTCTAGAGTCAGTTTTGATTCCTCCACCTATCATTTCTGAACTGGAATCACCCACATTAGGTCACATTCCATTGTTGAAAAATACATGTGGACTGGAGTTTCAATTTCTTGACTTGGACCCAATTTCTGAACTTATTTCGACTCCTGAACCTTTACTTGACTTAAGTCACCTTCCTGAGTCAGTATTAGTTCCTGTCCTTCCCGAGTCCAAGTCAACCGTTCTATCATTTCATACACCATTCTGGGACGAGGTGGTTGACAAATTTGACTCCGAAATCAATTATGGAATTTGGAAATTAGATGGGGTCAAATATTTAATAAAAATCCTTAATGGATTTATCTTTTTAGTGGGTCATATTAAAGATAGTGCTGGTGGGTTCCTTCGAGACCCAAGAAAAGTTGATTGGCCATGTTTCGTGGACCAATCGGACCACCACCGGAACCACCACCTTAAGGTAACACTTTCCTTCCCTGTCGTCTTTTTCATGCATCTATGCATTAATTCATACATTGAGGACAATGCATGAGATAGGTGTGGGGGAGGGTCTAACATAACTTTTCTTTTTCTTTAAAATAAAAAAAATAAAAAATAAAAAAAAAAATTAACATTTTTCTTTACTTTTAAAAACTTTTTGAAAAATAGAAACAATATTTTGACTTATTTTTGTAAGAAATTAAGTTAATTTTAAGGAATAAGAAAATCCAAATTAGGATTTCTTATACTTGGTCAAAATAAGATAATTTCTTTGATTTTTAGGGTTAGGAAGATAATTTGTCAAAGTAATTTAGTCTTGATCTTTACCTTGATGAAATATGCATACTTCATACACTTACACACTTAGGATTCAAAAACAAAGATTCTTATGCCTTATAAAAATATATATATATATATATAAAATAATGAATAAGTCTAAATTATTGATTAGCTAGGTGCTTTGGCCTAAGCAAGCCTTAGTATTTATGCGAAAGATAATTAGATAAGTTTGAAAGAAAAAAAAAAATGAATAAATCTAATTATTGATTAGCTAGGTGCTTTGGCCTAAGCAAGCCTTAGTATTTACGCGAAAGATGATTAGATCCTCTGATTAAGCTGGGTATTTGTGCCTAATAAAGCATAAGTATTCACGCCTAAAAGGATTCATATAATAAAGTCCTTAGTTTTGTGGCCTTGTTTGCTCGAGTCCTTAAGTCCTAGGGGTGTCTTCTCACCTGGTGCCCTAAGACCGTCTGGTTTGGGAGTCATCGATTAAAGGCTCGTTACATGGGCAGATTAGAAAGCCTAATAGAACTAAGGAATAATACCACAAAAAAAAAAAAAAAAAAAAACAAAAGTAAAAGTATATATATAAATAAGTAAGGCATAAGAGTTAGAGTTAATGAACCCTTAGTCAAAATTTTCACAGTCACAAGGCGCATATGACTTAGGGTAAAGTAATAGACTAGATGAGAAGTACAATTTGACTCCTTACTTTGATTGATAACAAATTTTTGAATAGAGACTAAGTTTAGGAATGAAAGATTCGGTTTTCCTATAACTTATAGATTGCTTAGATCTTACAATCATATTTCAAATATTTTTCTCTTTCAAAATGCTTTTCGAAAATACTAACTCTTTATTTCCCTTTCTTTATGGATTTTGTGGGTGTAATCCGCTGAAAACCCTCACGAGACAAAACTCGTCCTCTAGGGGGAACCTAGAGGTTTAACGGCTTGTTGCACATGCTCAGTGCAATCGAGTGACCTGCGAAAGTGGTCTAATAATTGATTCTAGTTAGTCTAATGTTTTGCTCGAGGGCGAGCAAAAGATAAGTGTGGGGGTGTGATTTGTCACATACATTGCATTTATGTTGTCACTTTACCACACTTGTTTGCTAATAAATGATATTAATAAGTGTCTTTTTTCTTTGCTAAATGTAGGCCCAAATACTCAAAGGAATAAAAGAAGAACAAGCCCAAAAGCCCACTTTATTCTGAATTAATTCAGAATAAATTCAAAGTGAAGAAATCTGGGCTATATCTTGGCATATCAAGGGGTTGAGAAAAATTCTCCTTGAATCGAGGAATCAAGCTAGAAAATCAAAAGTCGATTCAGTCAGCGGTTGAAGAAGCAACAAGAAAACCAGCAGGAGATACGAGCCCCACTTCAAACCAGGAGCCACCCTCCTCTTGATGTGGCCATCTGGCCACAAGATTGCCGCGGAAACGCGGCAAAAGCCGCGTTTCCGCGGCAATCCTGGGGAGTTACGGGGAGCGTGAACTCCCCCGACCTCCCCGGGATCTTGGTTGTTAGGGTTTCTGCCTATAAAAGGCCATATTGTGCACTGAAAATGGGGCGAATGCAGAGATTAGGATTTAGCTTAGTTTTCATTTCTTAGTCTAGGTTTTTAGTCTTTCTTTTTATGTAATTTTAGGTTTCATTTATGTAATTCAGAGGAGATCGACTTGCATCGAAGAACAAGACTGAAGCTTGAGCTGGAGTGACACCGGTGTAAGACTTATTTCTTTTCTTTGATTGTAATGGAATCGAATCGATGTTATTTTTGTGTATGTACTTCTATTAGTCTTCTTCTTCTTCTTCTTTTTTATTTTACTCTTCTTTTTCGTACAATCGTCTTCCAAGTGAGTCTAGAAGCATCGAAAGAGCCTTGCCATTGCGAGTGCCATCGATAGCTCATGACGATGGAGTAGAGTCTCTCTCTGTATCATTTCATTCTTGAAGTAGTCTTGATGATGTAATGTGGATGAAGACCAACACTCAAATCTTATGGGCTATGCGCTGAATGCCTCTAATTCAAGGTAACTTCGTAGCTAAGATCTCAAGGTAAGCATTTGACGAAAAGAAGGTAAGTAACTCTTTTATTTCTTTCTTTCATTTCTGTAAAGTAAATCACAAACACCACTTCTTCCAAACCGTTTTCATTCTTTCTTCTCCACTCATTCCATTTGTACATAGTCGCTTTTTATCGTTTTCTGATTTTCCACCTTCTTCATCTCCCGCTTTCTTCTTAACTTTAACAACTTTCTTTTCCATTTTCTTAACTTTAAAAACAGAGAAGAACTTTCTTTTATTTTCTTAACGATTTCAATAAAGAACCGTAAAAGCTTCCATCGCAAACCCTCCTTGTGGATCACGACCCGCATAGCCACTTGCTATAGCGGAAGTATTGAGCACTTGCACATTCTCTTCTTAAGTTCTATAATCTCGTATTTTTTGTGCAGGTTTAGCCTCAATCACGCCCCACACGACACTTCAGAAAATATCACCATTATAAATATGACATCATACCAGTTTCCATCAATTTTCTCCACCCCAGTGTTGAAAAACACCTAGAGGGGGGGTGAATAGGTGTAAATGCTAATCTAGAAACTAAATGCGCTAAATACGGAAGCTAAAACAATTTTGCAATCACACTTAATACAACCAACAAGTGTAGCCGAATTCCCCGTGAAGGGCTCTGGACTAACTCTTCTTGATTCCCCTAAATATGGGTTGAGGTGCTATATGAAGCTCTTGTGGTTAAGTATAAGTGAGGCACACACAAACAACCAAGCATATAAGATGAATAGACAATATGAATATATGCAAGGCAACACAAGCAAGCAATAAGATATGAATGAATGAATGATGCTTTGCATAATATAAAGAGAGAGAGTTAAGAGATAATGGATCAAACGCAAACACAAGGATATGTTCCGAGGTTCGAGCCCCTAGCTCTACGTCCCCGCCTTCACCGAGAAGGATTTCTAATCCACTATCTTGTCCACCGAGGACTCCCACCGAGGGAAACTTTACCGAGAAGGATTTTTACAACAAGGGAGTACCGAACTCCTCTCTCAAATACCGCCTCACAACCGAGGGGTAGGCCCGTAGCCAAACAACAACCAACACCTCTACCGAAGAGGGTTACAACCAATCTCCACCCTCACTTGAGGGAGCAAACCACAATCTCAACCTCCACCAAAGAGGGAGCAAACCAATCACCCGATCAACCTCTACCAAAGAGGGATACAACAAAAGCAAGGGTGTTTACAACTTGGAGGCTCAACAACCTCAAACAATCTCTTTTCCACAAAACAAAGATCCTAAATAGATTAGGATAGAATGATAGCTCAAGTGTGGAAAACTAAGTGTTTTGATCAAAGAAATACTCCATTTTGGGACAAGGAGGTTGAGACAATTAACTCTGAAATTTATTATGAAATTTGGAAATTTGATGGGTGGAAATTCTAAAAATGATTATACATATATTTTAGTGGGTTATGTAAGGAAAGTTTCTGGTGGGTTCCACCAAATTATCTGTTATCTTGATTGGGCCGCATTTCGTGGACCAATTAGACCACCTCCGGAACCACCACCCTAAGGTAACTTCCGCCTTCCCTTGTTTTGTTTCATGCATATATGCATACATTCATACATTGAGGACAATGTATGAGATAAGTGTGGGGGTGGGCTTTACTAACATACTAACATAGGTAGAAACTAACAAAAAAATTTGCTAAAAAAAAAAACTTATAAAAAGGACAATATTTTGACTTATCTTTTGAAAGAAATCTAAGTTAATCTTAAGAATTAGGAAAATCATGATTAGGATTTCTAAAAACTTAGTCAAAATAAATAAATTGTTGAATTTTTAGGTATAGGAGGAGAAATTGAATAAGTAGTTAGTCTTAATTTTTACCTTAATGAAATGTGCTTACCAAATGCATATCTAGGATTCTAAGACAAAGACCTTGTGCCTCATAAAAAAAAAGAAAAAAAAAGAAAAAAAATCACCAATTAAGCTGATACATGTGCCTCAAGAAGCATAAGTATTCATGCCTAAAGGTGAGTAAATAAATAAAGTCCTTAGTTTTGGGGCCTAGTTCACTCGAATTTGAGTCCGCGGGGTGTTTTCTCACCTGGTGCCCTAAAGCCAACCGGTTTGGGAGTCATCGACTTTAAGTTTGTTACATGTGTGGATTAGAAAGCCTAAGGAAATTAAGGAAAAATTACTTATATATGTATTAACACATCTAATAGTCAATTAGTTAGGTATGAGGGCCTCAAGAAGCCTTAATGCTTATATGAAAGAAAATTAGATGCGTTATACATATTAAAAAATATATATAATAAAAAAAAGAAAAAATATATATATAGAGGCATGAGAGTCCAAGTTAAGGAATTTCTAGTATAAATTCATAAGGATGCATATGATTTTTGGTAACGAAAAAGACTATATTAGAAGTTCAATTTTGACCCTTACCTAAAATGAAAAACAATTAATTTTATAAAGACTAAGTCTAAGAATGAATAAAAATGAGGATCCTAAAACTTATAGACTACTTAGTCTCTTCAATAATAATTTAAATATTTTCTTTTTATGGATTTTGTGGGTGTAATCCGCTGAAAACCCTCACGAGACAACACTCGTCCTCTAGGGTAACCTAGAGGTTTAACGGCTTGTTGCACGTGCTAAGTGCAATCGCGATTCCTACGAAAGTGAGTTAGGTTAGATTAACTTTTCATTTCTTTTTCTTTTTCTTTGTTTTTACTCGAGGAGGAGCAAAAAGATAAGTGTGGGGGTGTGATTGGTAGTCAAAAGTGCATTTTTATCATTACATTTACCATCACATTTTCATATTTATTCATTTAATTCTGCACAATTATTAATATTTTATTATTTATTGTGTGCAGGCCTCGAATTATTATTTTAATAATAAATAAAGCTTAATGAAGCCCAAAAGCCCATATTTGAAGCCCAGGTGTAAAAGTGCAAATATCAATTGTCAAAGTGCAAATTATGCAAGGGCTAAAGTTGCAATTATTAAAGATGAGGGAAGGATAGAATTCTACCCAACCATAAACTCTTGCAGGATGAGCATAAGAGCCAAAGATAAGAAGGAAAGTCGTGATAAAAGATTTGGGATATTTGAGATCAAGGTAACTTGATTTCTAAGTTATCTCAAAATCCAGAATAAAGAGCCAGGATCACACTTCCAGAAGCAAGCGCCCAGATGGACGGACCAGAAGAAGCCACGCGCCAAAGCGCGTGGCCAGATTCCCTAGAAATGCCGCAATTCCACGGCAAAATCCCAGTTTCTGCGGCAAAGTTGATGACATCATGGACCAACTTTCGTGGGCTACTTCATCCGGGACTCTTCGGCCTTCTGCACCTATAAATACCCCCTGCAGTGCAACGTACAGAGTCGTCCAGAGGCGAGCCAAGGGCCAAAAAGCTAGGTTTTAGTCTTCTTCTAGGTTGTAGTTAAGTTTTTCTTTTTATTTTCAAGAGAGAGAGAGGCTTATGTTGAGCGTGACACCGATGTATCTTCTCTTCTCTGCCATTGATTAAAGCAATAAAGGTAATTATTTTTCTTTTGTTCATTGTTCTTATATTTTATTTTTATTTTTGTTTTCCTTTCTTTTTCTCTGTGATCTCTTGTGGTTGTTGATGAACATGCAAGTGGATTCCAAAAGCAAGTATAACTAAGCTATGTGAGAACCAGCGATAGTTCATGAAGACGTTCTCCTCCAAGCTATGCATCACTTCGTTCTTGATATGCTTGACGATATAATGTGCACAGGGATTGAGCTCGAGTTTATGATCTATTCATGGAACGCCTCCTAAGCAAGTAGAACATGTAAGGTTTTCACGTTTTTCTTCAACCAAACTCAAGTAAGTATTCTTTTCTTTTCTTTTCTTTTCTTTTCTTTTCTTTTGTAGATTAAATCATAACTCATCTCCATATTCTTTTTCCGACCATTGTAAATACCGCTATCTTTCTAACTTAACTAATAAAAATAAAAACTTTAGAGAAACTTGCTTAACGCTTCCATCGCAGTCCCTCCCTGAGGATCACGACCCGCATAGCCTTGCTACCGCGGATTAGTATTGAGCACCTCGCACACCTTTAATTCTCAGATCTAATATTCATATTTTGTGTGCAGGTAAAACTCGATCAATAAATTGGCGCCGTTGCCGGGGAGGGATGGTAAGTTTATCTCTAATAAAATTTTTTTTTATTAACTATTCTTTTATTCTTTTTTGTTTGCAGGTTTGGAGAACAGGAATCAGAAAAACAGCAGCAGCAGTGGACATACAGGTACTCTGTGCCTCTGCCCTCGAAGGCAGAGCACAGAGTCTACTGTAGTGCCGCGGATCCGCGGTCATAGCCGTGGAAACGCGGCCTCAGTAGTGAATTACTGACTGCAGTTTTTTGCAGGTTGCTTCAAATTAAAAATACTGCTTTCTGCTCTGTTCTGATTTGTTCTGTGATATACCTGTATACTGCTAACTAATTCAACAGTAAATTATTTGTTGTTAAAAAAATAAAAATTGATTAGACGTTTGCATATTAGGCACGTGTCTTTTCAATTACTTTATTTTTACTGTTGAAGATTGCTGGAGCAAGGTACGTACGCATTGCATGTAGAATAGGACTCATCTCTTGGTTGAATTTCTGCTTTGAGTGAATCTTATCTATTTATCTTGTACACTTGCACTAATTCATCTTAAGGGCATAACCCATTAACAAGATAAGGTGGGGATTTCATCACCCTTCCTTAGCCCAAAAATCATATCCAAAGCACTCACTAACCCAAGCCTAACTTAAAAATTAGTACACGTTGGCCCTAGGGACATCTCGGACTCAATAGGAGATTATCCTAAGGGGGAACAGTGTTGGAAGTTGACTCTTGCCAAATCAGTGTCTAGGAAGGGGATTGAGGCCGAAAGCCCGAAGATTGGTGGTTATTTAATTAAGGAACGTCTTTGACGGAAAACCTCCCACCACTCTTGCCCTGACCTGGCTGATTAACTTGTGGTCAAAGTCTGCACCCTACCTCCTGTGGACAGTCTAACCAGTTAGGAGTCGTCTAGGTCATAGGTCTACCCTAACTTAGGATAGAATTTTTTTTCTTTTTGTTTGTTTATTTGTTTGTTTGTTTGTATTGGTGTGATATGGCATATAATAATAATTCCAATTTTAATCCATATTACACACCAAACTCTTTTTCGGATATTACCAACCCGGCATATCATAACTTTGACCAATCTAGTGTGCCGGAATGGTCTTATCCGAATGAGTATAACCCACACCCTCCATCTTATGACTATAATGTCCATAATAATTTCAACTCGTCACAGAGTTCATGGGGTTTCGATTCCCCCGAGTTTAATTCTCAACCAATTGTCCTTCATATCCATCTAGTTCACATTCTTTCAATGATTCATACTCAGATCCCCCCATTCAGAATAGATTACCATCTATCGGGGAAATGATAAGTATGCACGAGTCCAAGCAACAACCACCATCAATCTTAGACATGATGATGCGTGAGTCCACCGACTCACAACTTCATCACGATTACACTTCCTTTTTCCAGCCCAATCACAAAAGAGGGTTGAAGCCATGACTCAGGCTAGATTAGCTCGTGAGCGTGACATAGATCTGATGGTTCAATCCTTACGTTCTCACCGTCCGGCTAATTCTGATATCGCTGACCACTCTTTTAGAGCCGACGAACCAAGTTGCTTTGGACAACAAGATTCTAATTCAGTACAATTATTAGAACTTGCCGAAACTCCAATTGTTGATAGTTTGGCAAGTTTTTCCTTTCCTGAAATAGAACTTGAGGATGAATATGATCATGATCCCCAACTTGATGATTCAGTTTTATTTCCTGATTCAATAATGACTCCAGTGTCTCCACCTGATTTCACTTTTCCCGAGTCAACATTGGATCCTATTCCAATTCATCATGAAATTGAATCACCCATTTTAGATGATCATATTGAACTTGACCAATTTTACAATTTTGAAAATCCTATGGACAAATTGGCAAGTTCTTTTTATTACATTGAACCCAATGAGATATGCGACCTAGATTCTCACAATCTCTTTACTTCTGAAACTGATTGTACAATTCTGACGGAAGATGTTGACCTTATTTTGAAGAATTGTATGGCGATGAGCTAGAATTCCTTAATATTGAAAGTAAAGAGATATCACCCATATTAGGTCACATTCCATTGTGGGAAGAAGATTGTGGACTTGAGTTTCAATTTCTTGACTTGGACTCAATTCTTGAACCTAGCCCGACTCCTGAGCCCTTACTTGATTTGAGCATCTTCCTTGAGTCAGTATTCGTTCCCGTACCTATAATGTCCAAGTCAATAATTCCATCTTTTCATACTCCATTTTGGGACAAGAAGGTTGAGACAATTAACTCTGAAATTTATTATGAAATTTAGAAATTTGATGGGGTGGAAATTCTAAAAAATGATTATACATATATTTTAGTGGGTTATGTAAGGAAAGTTTCTGGTGGGTTCCACCAAATTATCTGTTATCTTTATTGGGCCGCATTTCGTGGACCAATTAGACCACCTCCGGAACCACCACCCTAAGGTAACTTCCGCCTTCCCTTATTCTGTTTCATGCATATATGCATACATTCATACATTGAGGACAATGCATGAGATAAGTGTGGGGGTGGGCTTTACTAACATACTAACATAGGTAGAAACTAACAAAAAATTTGCTAAAAAAAAAAAAACTTATAAAAAGGACAATATTTGACTTATCTTTTGAAAGAAATCTAAGTTAATCTTAAGAATTAGGAAAATCATGATTAGGATTTCTAAAAACTTAGTCTAAATAAATAAATTGTTGAATTTTTAGGTATAAGAGGAGAAATTGAATAAGTAGTTAGTCTTAATTTTTACCTTAATGAAATGTGCTTACCAAATGCATATCTAGGATTCTAAGACAAAGACCTTGTGCCTCATAAAAAAAAAGAAAAAAAAAGAAAAAAAATCACCAATTAAGCTGATACATGTGCCTCAAGAAGCATAAGTATTCATGCCTAAAGGTGAGTAAATAAAATAAAGTCCTTAGTTTTGGGGCCTAGTTCACTCGAATTTGAGTCCGCGGGGTGTTTTCTCACCTGGTGCCCTAAAGCCAACCGGTTTGGGAGTCATCGACTTTAAGTTCGTTACATGGGTGGATTAGAAAACCTAAGGAAATTAAGGAAAAATTACTTATATATGTATTAACACATCTAATAGTCAATTAGTTAGGTATGAGGGCCTCAAGAAGCCTTAATGCTTATATGAAAGAAAATTAGATGCGTTATACATATTAAAAAAATATATATATAGAGGCATGAGAGTCCAAGTTAAGGAATTCCTAGTATAAATTCATAAGGATGCATATGATTTTTGGTAACGAAAAAGACTATATTAGAAGTTCAATTTTGACCCTTACCTAAAATGAAAAACAATTAATTTTATAAAGACTAAGTCTAAGAATGAATAAAATGAGGATCCTAAAACTTATAGACTACTTAGTCTCTTCAATAATAATTTAAATATTTTCTTTTATGGATTTTGTGGGTGTAATCCGCTGAAAACCCTCACGAGACAACACTCGTCCTCTAGGGTAACCTAGAGGTTTAACGGCTTGTTGCACGTGCTAAGTGCAATCGTGATTCCTACGAAAGTGAGTTAGGTTAGATTAACTTTTCATTTCTTTTTCTTTTTCTTTGTTTTTACTCGAGGACGAGCAAAAAGATAAGTGTGGGGGTGTGATTGGTAGTCAAAAGTGCATTTTTATCATTACATTTACCATCACATTTTCATATTTATTCATTTAATTCTGCACAATTATTAATATTTTATTATTTATTGTGTGCAGGCCTCGAATTATTATTTTAATAATAAATAAAGCTTAATGAAGCCCAAAAGCCCATATTTGAAGCCCAGGTGTAAAAGTGCAAATATCAATTGTCAAAGTGCAAATTATGCAAGGGCTAAAGTTGCAATTATTAAAGATGAGGGAAGGATAGAATTCTACCCAACCATAAACTCTTGCAGGATGAGCATAAGAGCCAAAGATAAGAAGGAAAGTCGTGATAAAAGATTTGGGATATTTGAGATCAAGGTAACTTGATTTCTAAGTTATCTCAAAAATCCAGAATAAAGAGCCAGGATCACACTTCCAGAAGCAAGCGCCCAGATGGACGGACCAGAAGAAGCCACGCGCCAAAGCGCGTGGCCAGATTCCCTAGAAATGCCGCAATTCCACGGCAAAATCCCAGTTTCTGCGGCAAAGTTGATGACATCATGGACCAACTTTCGTGGGCTACTTCATCCGGGACTCTTCGGCCTTCTGCACCTATAAATACCCCCTGCAGTGCAACGTACAGAGTCGTCCAGAGGCGAGCCAAGGGCCAAAAAGCTAGGTTTTAGTCTTCTTCTAGGTTGTAGTTAAGTTTTTCTTTTTATTTTCAAGAGAGAGAGAGGCTTATGTTGAGCGTGACACCGATGTATCTTCTCTTCTCTGCCATTGATTAAAGCAATAAAGGTAATTATTTTTCTTTTGTTCATTGTTCTTATATTTTATTTTATTTTTGTTTTCCTTTCTTTTTCTCTGTGATCTCTTGTGGTTGTTGATGAACATGCAAGTGGATTCCAAAAGCAAGTATAACTAAGCTATGTGAGAACCAGCGATAGTTCATGAAGACGTTCTCCTCCAAGCTATGCATCACTTCGTTCTTGATATGCTTGACGATATAATGTGCACAGGGATTGAGCTCGAGTTTATGATCTATTCATGGAACGCCTCCTAAGCAAGGTAGAACATGTAAGGTTTTCACGTTTTTCTTCAACCAAACTCAAGTAAGTATTCTTTTCTTTTCTTTTCTTTTCTTTTCTTTTTGTAGATTAAATCATAACTCATCTCCATATTCTTTTTCCGACCATTGTAAATACCGCTATCTTTCTAACTTAACTAATAAAAATAAAAACTTTAGAGAAACTTGCTTAACGCTTCCATCGCAGTCCCTCCCTGAGGATCACGACCCGCATAGCTTTGCTACCGCGGATTAGTATTGAGCACCTCGCACACCTTTAATTCTCAGATCTAATATTCATATTTTGTGTGCAGGTAAAACTCGATCAACATCTTGTAAAAATCTCCAAAAATAGTTTTCTCATTTTGCATTGATATATAAACATGTGATAAAAATTTCAACTCAAATATCAAGCATATGAAACTATTTTTGTGTTTTAACATTTTTACCAAAAACCAAAACATGTATTTTATCAAACTTTTATTTTTCAATACATGAATAGGAAAGTCAAAATAAGTTTGTTTAAATCATGTAAGCATGTATGTATATTGAACACATCTAATATACATAAAAATAAAGTAAACTCGTTTTGATCAATCTATTCATGAAAACAAATATCGGTTAAACTAAAAACCAAAAAACCATAAAACGTGTGTGTTGTGCACTTGAGCATATCAACTATTCTTATCTTTACACATGGATCTAAACACACTAAACTAAAACTAGGATACCTAAGTCTTCTTGATGATCTTCCATCTTCAAGTAGACTCGATCTCAAACGTGATCCACCGAGTGCAAAGGTATGATCTTGATGCTCGGGCACTGGAATCACCATGTGAAAGCTTCCAAACTCCTCTTTTTGAAGCAATTACCAACTAATATCTTGATTAATGATCTGAAACTAAAATCACAAGATTATTAGTAAACATAACTACATGAGTTAATCATCATCAAAACTAGAGAGGAAGGCCTCCGGGGCAACAATCTCCCCCTTTTTGATGATGACAAAACTCATGGAGTTATATATGTATGGATTAAAGTTAAGCTTCAAAGAAGCTCTCCCTTAACTCATGCATAAACAAATAAACATAAATATGCAATGAATATTAAACATGGAACATGCATAGATATGCATAAACAATAAAAAGGTCTAGATACCAATGAAATTGTCAAAAACAAAACATTGCTCTAGATACCAATTAATAATATATGCAAAACATAAATATGCATATATAAAACTCAAACTCTAAATCTTTCTCCCCCTTTTTGTCAATCATCAACAAAGGGGTAAACAATCAAAACAAAAACAAAATCTTCTCCCCCTTTTTACTACAAAGAAACAATCATCAATAAGGGGTAAAAGCAAAAACAAATCAATAAATTTGTAAACTAGTAAGAAATCCTTCAAGTAAGGAATAAAACAAATTATTTTTCATAAACATGAAATCATTAAATAGTCAACACTCATAATCAATTAAGCATAAATATGACTCATGAAAACAAACACATAAGTAAACAATAAATGTGAGTGTACAAATATAATGTGAAGATCATAATCATGAAAGATGGACAATAAGCTCAATATTCCTTGAAACATGAAAACATGAAAATCATCAAAAACTATTTAAACTTCAAGGTATATGTATGTCCTATATAAATTAAAGTATACATACATATCCAAACACAAAGAGTCCACAAGAATATATGCATAAAGGCACGTGGCTCAAAAAGGATGTATATGTATAACAATAATTTGGATAAAATGGACATATACATGAAGTTAACATAAACACATGGAAACATGAAAAACTAAATTTTCATTAAAACAAATTTCATTTCAAGGTATATGTATGATTTGTCAACACAAAAAGTATACATACATATCCCTAAACACAATTGAGTCCATATGTATAGATTTGCATGAAAAGCAAATGACTCAAGGGGTATACATGTATATCTTAAAGTTTGGCAAAATAGACATATACATGAAATGAAAACACATGATCATAAAACAAAACCAAAATGGGAATACAAGTTTAAAATGCATGGATCATCAAAACTAGACTATACTAGCACATCTAATGGGTTCAAATAAGCATTCAAGCTCAAACATATATAGATTTATTTGTGGCCCACTATATGCACAAATATATACCTAGTCTTAATGAAAACTAATATTTAAACATATATTCAAATCATTAAGCATCAAAACAAGATATAATCAACATGAAAAATATAAACATGATTATTATGAAAATCCATATGTTATTAAACTTATGATAAACATGATAGCTAAACAAAGGTGAGAACACTAAAATAATGGTCCATATAAAACATGGGTGTCTCAAAGGCTATACATGCATGTCAAGAGTCTAATAATCATGACATTTTCATAATGATCAATAAACAATGAAACATGCTATAAATAATGAACATGTAAAGCATGCAAATAAATGGGAGTTAGGGATCGTTACCAAAACCTAGAAGGCAACTTTCCTTGTCTCCAAAACATGATGGTCCTCTCCACCAAACATCCCTTGAAAGTGATGCATCCAATTGATTTCCATGAAGCTCGGAACGCATCCACTCTAAGGTACCGCTACTCTCACGTCATGCGAGAGCCCACACCTGCATCACAAACAATAGGGGTGGTCTTTAGTACCCATAACTTTTTGGGTCCATGGGGTTAGTACCTTCTCTAACCCAAACAAAATTATTTGCTAAATTTGAAACATGTATTCTATCATAATAAAATTTAGTAAGGTGGCCCTTACGTCCACAATGTGTACATGTGTACACATGAGCATACAATGTGTGATGGTGGTGACCGTGGGAAGCATGTGTATGCCGTGGAGGGTGTGCATGAAAAGATGGAACTTGTTTCTTTCGAAACAAAGTTTCCAAACGTGTATGGCTCTTGGCACATTGGCTCAAGGTGGAGCCCAAACAATCTACTCTCTTCTTCAACAAACAAAAATCATCATTAATCCTAGAAGAAGAGGTACATGCAATAGGTAGACTAGATGAAGAAGCTACACTAGCATGGCAAACATGTGCATCCATATTATTTTTCAAACAATATTTTTCTTTAAACAAACTTCTAAATCCTTTGAAATAGAAATTATTTTATTTTTCAAAGCAACATTCTCCTTTAAAACAAAATCAACTTTTGAAGACAAATTTTCATTTTTCTTTAAAAGTGTTTCACAATCATTTTTAGATTTTAAAACTTTATTTTCTTTTAATGCAAGTTCAAGTTGAGATCTCAATGAATCCCTTTCATTATAGACCTCAACCTTCTCTTGTAAAACCTTGTCAAGTTTAGAATGCAAACTTTTATTTTCATTTACAAGGCCTAGACTTTTCTTTTTCAAAATTTTATATTTTTCAAACAATTTTTCACAAACAATAGATAACTTTTCATTTAAAGCATTAGCATCCATATCATCATGTGAATCAAATGAAGAGCTAGCACTATCTAGTTGAGTATCCGAGTATACCTCAAGGGAGTCATTCCCTTGGACCGTATAGCATTGTTGTGGCTCGGATTCATCTCCACTAGATTCATCCTCCGGTTGGATTTGCAATTTAAGCTTGGAGGTGGTGGTGGTTGTCAAAATGTTCCACGCTGCAAAGGCAGAATCAATGTTAGAAACAAGCATAAGATAATCTTTTGAGAGCGTGCTTCTAATGGCCTCTAGGGCTTGTGCATTGGCCCCTATATGCTTGCTATCACTAAGGAAGGATTCCTTGGTAATGGCAAGGTGAACCTTATATCCTAGGGTTAGTAAATAAACGGACATCCTAGTCTTCTAAACAAGAATGTTGGAAGGGTCAAACATAGGTGGGGTCATGAAGTCCATGGGTCCAAACTATATGTGTGCAAACAAGCAAATGCAAATGTAGATTAGCTAAACCAAGATCTCACTCCTAGGTTGTTAAACCTAAAGTATCAGGAGCGTAGGCTCTGATGCCAATTGAAAAACACCTAGAGGGGGTGAATAGCTGTAAATGCTAATCTAAAAATTAAATGCGCTAAATGCGGAAGCTAAAACAATTTTACAATCACACTTAATACAACCAACAAGTGTAGCCGAATTCCCCGTGAAGAGCTCTGGACTAACTCCTCTTGATTCCCTAAATATGGGTTGAGGTGCTATATGAAGCTCTTGTGGTTAAGTATAAGTGAGGCACACACAAACAACCAAGCATATAAGATGAATAGGCAATATGAATATATGCAAGGCAACACAAGCAAGCAATAAGATATGAATGAATGAATGATGCTTTGCACAATATAAAGAGAGAGAGAGTTAAGAGATAATGGATCAAACGCAAACACAAGGATATGTTCCGAGGTTCGAGCCCCTAGCTCTACGTCCCCGCCTTCACCGAGAAGGATTTCTAATCCACTATCTTGTCCACCGAGGACTCCCACCGAGGGAACCTTCACCGAGAAGGATTTTTACAACAAGGGAGTACCGAACTCCTCTCTCAAACACCGCCTCACAACCTAGGGGTAGGCCCGTAGCCAAACAACAACCAACACCTCTACCGAAGAGGGTTACAACCAATCTCCACCTCTCACTTGAGGGAGCAAACCACAATCTTAACCTCTACCAAAGAGGGAGCAAACCAATCACCCGATCAACCTCTACCAAAGAGGGATACAACAAAAGCAAGGTGTTTACAACTTGGAGACTCAACAACCTCAAATAATCTCTTTTCCACAAAACAAAGATCCTAAATAGATTAGGATAGAATGATAGCTCAAGTGTGAAAATTAAGTGTTTTGATCAAAGAAATACTCTTGGGAAAAATACCAAATAGATATTGAAATGTAGAACAATAAACCAATTTCCCAAAAACCTATTTCCTTTGAAAAATAACAAAACACTTAAAACAAATAAGATGAATCTTTTTGCTCTTAAAACTCTTTTGAAAACTTCTTTTTAAAACCAGAGAGTAGGGAAAAATTAGCTCAGAAAATCTTATTCAAAACCCCAAGAAATGGGGTATTTATAGGCCCAAAAGAAAACTAGCCGTTAGGCTGATCTGGCAGCCTGACAGGCTTGCGGTCGACCGGTCCGGTCGACCGCCAACGGTCAGAAATATGACCGTTGGGGCATCCGGCCGACTGCTCGGCCGACCGCCCAGATACAGAGAGCAGACTTCTCTGCTCCGGTCGACCGCTCGGTCGACCGCCCAGATACAGAGAGCAAGGCTCTTTGATCCGGTCGGCCGACCGGCCCACTGTGCCAGCAGACGTGCACAGGTCTGTGCACGTCGGTCGACCGGCATGGCCTGTCAGCACAGTTCTGGGTCAGAAACTGGGTCAGAAAAATAGTTAAACATATTTCTAAAAATTCTTTTAAGTCTTGTAAAAATCTCCAAAAATAGTTTTCTCATTTTGCATTGATATATAAACATGTGATAAAAATTTCAACTCAAATATCAAGCATATGAAACTATTTTTGTGTTTTAACATTTTTACCAAAAACCAAAACATGTATTTTATCAAACTTGTATTTTTCAATACATGAATAGGAAAGTCAAAATAAGTTTGTTTAAATCATGTAAGCATGTATGTATATTGAACACATCAAATATACATAAAAACAAAGTAAACTTGTTTTGATCAATCTATTCATGAAAACAAATATCGGTTAAACTAAAAACCAAAAAACCATAAAACGTGTGTGTTGTGCACTTGAGCATATCAACTATTCTTATCTTTACACATTGATCTAAACACACTAAACTAAAACTAGGATACCTAAGTCTTCTTGACGATCTTCCATCTTCAAGTAGACTCGATCCCAAACGTGATCCACTGAGTGCAAAGGTATGATCTTGATGGTCGGGCACTGGAATCACCATGTGAAAGCTTCCAAACTCCTCTTTTTGAAGCAATCACCAACTAATATCTTGATTAATGATCTGAAACTAAAATCACAAGATTATTAGTAAACATAACTACATGAGTTAATCATCATCAAAACTAGAGAGGAAGGCCTCTGGGCCAACAAGTGTAAGTTGAGCATTTTTATTATACATATATGAATTGCCTAACGATAATATCCGCAAGTGTATACAATATAATCATGATTACCCAACTTCAGGAATTAACAGGTGTATAATATCAGGAGTATAATATCAGGGGTCACCCTCTTTCATGGGTTCAGGAATACAGGAAGTTTAGGAGTACAGGAGTTCAGGAGTTCAGGAGTACAGGAGTACCAAATATCTGGTAACAGTATAATAATCATGCCAAGTCCCCGTAAACGTAATAGTCATGAATATGCAATATAATACAGGTGCCACAATATCAGGTCAAGTGTACCAGTACCAGGTGATAGTATGTCAAGTGTCAAGTTTTATTATATCAGGTGTCAGATATCAGACAATAAGTATAGCATGGCAAGTGCCGGTATCAGATATCAAATAATAAGTATAGCATAGCAAGTACCAGTGTCGATATCATGTATCAAATATAGCATGGCAAGTACTGGTGTTGATATCAAGTGATAAGCATGGCCTGTACCGGTGTCAGATATCAAGTGATAAGCATGGTAAGTAACATTGTCAGATATCAAGTGTTAAGCATGACATGGCCAGTATCAGGTGTATACATGTTAGGGTCAAGTAACTAATATATCGGTGAGTCACAACAACAAATATCAGGTATCAACCGGTCACATAACAAGGTACAGGAGAACGGTATAAACATTCCAAACTCTTCACAATCATTTTTATAATAATAATAAATTTATCTTTTAATTAGTTATGCGAAGCCGAGTAAAGTGGGAGCAGATCTAGACATACCCGGTATAATACCGGTTTGACAAAGATTAATAATGGTCAGAAGCTATTTATAAAGCATAACAATCATTTATATAACATATACTAACTTGCATAAAGAGACATCATATTTTAAAATTCAGATAATAATTATTAGACATGGAACGATGGTAATAAAGCAAGAAGTGTCAAAGAAATGTACTCGCCTAATATCGAGATGAAATACTGGGTTAAAGTCTGAGAAGTTCGCGAACCCGTGCAAGCAAGCCACTAGCCCATAAATATATATTAGAATATATAAATATAAATATTTATATAACTATTAAAGAGGGAATGAGAGAGAGAAAGAAAGTTGTAGGAGAGGGGGGAGAGAGAGAGAATAGGGTATTTTAAGAAAGGAATTAGGAATTACAAGGGGAGGGGTATTGATTGTAATTATAGAGAAGTAATTTGAGGGAGAGGTGGAGGGTATTATAGGGAATGAGGAAATGTGGGTTTATTTAGGGAAAAGAAAGAGAAAAGAAAAGAAAGAAAGAAGAAAGAAGGAAAGAAGAAAGAAAGAAAGAAAGGAAAATTGAGGGAGGGGGTGGCCGGCGGCCCCGCCGCCGCCGGCCTTGGGCGGCCCCGCCGCCGCCAGCGGTGGGGGCGGCGCGCCTAGCCCGAGGAAGGGAGGTGTGGGGGTGGTGTTATTTGGTTTGGTTGATGGTGAAGTTGTTGGTGGAGGAGTGGTGGTGGTAGTTGGTGGTGGTGGTGGTTGTGGTGGTTGTGGTGGTTGTTGGAGGTGGTGCGGAGTTAGAGGAGGAGGAGGAGGAGGTGATGATGGGGTGGTGGGAGTGGTGAATTTGATGGAGGGGTGGTGAATTTTTGAGGAGGAAGGGAGGTATGGTGGTGGGTTTTGATGAAATTAGAGGTGGAGAATGGTTGGTGGAGGTTAAAGGACGTGGAGGAGTGGAGAGGGGATATGGGGGAGTAGCCGGTGGCTATGGGGGGTGGCGGCGGCGGCGGCTTCGGTGGTGGAGGCGGCGACGATGAAGAGGGAACGGTTTGTTGAAGGAGTGGGTTTTGTTTTGGTTGAAGGAGGTTGAAATTGAAAATAGAAATGAAAAAGAGAAGGGAAGGAGTATTTATTAGAAAAGAGGAGAAATGGGGGGGGAGAGGGGCTGCAGTAGCCCACTGCTACTGCTGGCGGCGAGAGCAGGCGGCGGGAGCAGGGAGCAGGCCATGGGAAAGTCAAAGGGGAAGAAAAGAAAAGAAAGAAAAAGAAAGAAAATAAAGGAAAAGGAAAAAATAAGGAAAAAGAAAAGAAAATAGTAAAAAATTATTATTAAATAATTAATTTATTAAAATATCTGGGAGTATAATGTAGGGGAGTAGAGAAGAAAAAACAAGAAAAGATAAGGTCAGTAAATAATATTATTATTTTAATAGGGCAAAAATTTGACAGTTTCAGAAACGTTCCGAAAAATTCTTTAAAATAGAAAATATTATTTTACGATGCTCAGTGAAATCGGATTTGAGAAATTCGATCTATTTTTCAAATTAAAAATCTTAAAATCTTCCAGCAATACCGGTCAACACCAGAATCGGTTAAATTTTGATAAATTTAGAAAACTTTCAAAAAATGTATTTAGGTAGAAAATGAAATTCTAAGAAGTAATATGAAAGCCGTTTTTGAAAATTCAATTTCGTTTAAAAACTAAAAAAATCTGGGGATCGGTCAGCAATGCCGACCGACACCGATTTTGGAGATTTTTCAGAAAAATTCTGAAACATTCTAGAAAATCATGAAAATCTAAAATATTAGAAAATAGTGTTTAAAACTAAAATCTGTCAAATCGAACTACCAGAAAAGCCAAATCGGGCGGTATGCGGTATCGGTTTCCCGGTCCCGATCAGGCCTGACTCTGAGACTGAGAATCCAGATCCGATACCAACATGAGAATTCACAACTTAAATACAAATACTAGAAGGAAATTGAAATAAAACGGTCAAAGAATTTAGGATACGCATCCGGGTACGTATCCCGGGAACGGGGTGCTACAATGTTGTTTTTTTCTTTTTAGTTGAAAAGAGAATGGAGAGAAGGGGAATAATTAAAAGAAAAATTGAAACTTAGAGAAGGCTTTGAAAAGGTGATCTTTTAAAAAATGTTGAAGATTGTTTGGTGGCTTTTAATATAGAAAAAAGATCTGGGCTCACTATCTTACTACTCAACGATGTGTTCTTCTCTTGAAATTCTTAGTGCCTCAACTTGATCATATGCAAAAACTTAAACTTTAGTTTCGAAAGTCCTAAGCAAAGCAAATAAGATTGTTTGAAAAAGTTTAGTTCTTTTTCTGAAGAAATCCTCTTGAACTGAATGTTAAATCATCAAGTTTTAATTCAAGTATGAAATAAAGCAAGTTCAAGTGATATTTTAAAAGATAGAGAAGTTTAGAAATCCAAACCCATTCTTGTTTTCCATTATGTTTGCAAAGGGGAAAACTTACCAAAAAGGGGTTGAGGAGCTAAATTACAAGTATTCTTAAAAAGATTACAAGTAGATCTCCTCAGAGATTATGGAGAAGTGTGCCGATAGGAGTCTGGTCAGCGCGCGACCACTTTGTCCCTTTGACGATGCGAGCAATGAGATTCCCTTCTCGCCTGGTTCCGGGAATCAGAGAATAGAAGGTTGGTAAAACCCTCTTGCTGCTTCTCAAAATCGCCTTCAATTAGGAATTCCTTCTCGCCTGGTTTCGGAGATTCCTTAAGAAAAAGGACGATGTTAAGGTATCAACACCCTGGATAGAGAAAGCAATTCTCTAAAAGATCTCTGAATTCGAGAGCGCACGGTGCGTTGTGAAGAAGCCTCTGCTTGTGGAGTCTTCTCAGAAAATCTGACCTCTCTTCCCTTGTACCCCTGATGGGCTATTTATAGGGAGAGCAAGGGTATAATTGTCCCTTGAAAATATAGAAACAGATTGAATCGAATCTGTTTGAATCCAGAAAGTAGCCTTGCTGCGAGGCTAAGATCGGCTTCTGCGAAGATAGGATTGGCAGGTCGGTTGATCTTCTTGATCCTTTCCATATCGTTGAAGGATTTCCCCTGATCTTCTTACTCGTTTTAGGAGAGTCAAGAGATTGTAGCAATCAACTGCCAAATTTGATCTCAGATTTGATCTTGATTGGATTTGATCTGATTAGATCTGATCTCATCCGGAGATTTGATTGGTCAAAGGTTGACCATAGCAGACCAATGGCGGAGCTGCCCGTATTGAGCTCGTAGCGGGGCTAGAGGCAGCTTCTGGCGAAGTCTGAAAGAAACCCTTTGGCGGAGCTGGAAGTCCTCTGTGGCGAAGTTGCGAGTTAGCTTCCTGGCGAGGCTATCCCTTTGGGCTCATGTAATGCTAAGTGCTAGCATCTTAGACCTGCTGAGGTCTGTTTAGAAACAATCCGGGTTCACTGTCTGCTTGGTGGATCAGTAGAGTCCAAGTTGCTCCCTTGTCCCTTGGAGATGGGTGAAAACTGGTCTTCAGCTCGTCTGTCATTTGTCTTTTGTAAATGTCAACAAGTTTAGACATTGTTCGGACCAGTAAGAATCTTGTCTTTTTTAAGTGTCAACAAGACCCCCTTCAAAGTTTTCGAAAGTCTGCAATAGCTCAGACTTCGAACACTTTGAACTGCTTTGATTGGTGGAGTATGGAGTATGAACATCGCCATGATGGTTGAGTTCAGCTTCGCTTTGAATCCTACTTTAGGATGTAGATTCGCGTCTGGGTAGCTTCGCAGCTAGGTAGCTTCGCATCTGGGCTTCTGGAGATACGTTCGCCCTGGAGCGTTTGTCGCTTTCCCCGAGGCCAACTGCCGTGGGCCGGTTACGAGGAGGATCACTCCTTTCTTCGTGCTGATCGAGGGAGATATTCTCCGATTTGCATGTTTCCAAGAGAGGATATTCCTTTTCTTCAAGGCGCCATAAGTGCCTTTATGAGGGAGACGTTTCTCCCTTTGCACGGTTCCAAGGGAAACCGTTCCTTTTCTCAAGGCGCAGTAAATGTCTTAAACGCGCTCGTGCTTCCACGCTTGAGGTGGCAGCGCTCAGGCCATGAGGCCTATAAATAGGACACTTGAGGTCCTCTGAAGAGAAGCGATCTGCTCTTCTTCTTCTCTTCTCTTGGTTGAGAGAGATACTCAGATCTCTGAATTAGTGGGAATGCCCACTCTGGTTATTACCCGGCCAAGGACCGGTAAGTCTTGATCATTCAACGACTTCACCAATGATCTTTTAGGGAGTTCATCTCCCTTAACTTAGCTTTGAACAGCTGCTCCAGGGATTAGTTTTCCTTGTTCTTCATTTTGCAATTGACTGAGCTGCAGAGAAGGATTTTATCACAGCTTCCCAGCGAAGCTATCATTCTGACTTGATCACGGAAGGATCACTGCATATTAAGTCCGCTGCACAGGCAGAACTTGGGACCTGGTATCTTCAAGGTTGAGCCAATCTTGCCATATAGGTGAGGCTAAGACTGTGTCCCCCAGGATCAGTCTGGCATAGCCATATAGGCGAGACTAGGACTTGGCGTTTGCTGAGCTAGCCCATCACTGCTGTGCAAGCGAGGATATCCTCTGCTTTAACTGAAATCAATGCTTGACTGAATCAGATTGCTTCGCCCCAAAGAATTCGGCTTTAGCGCTTTTGCAGTGTCTTCTGTGTTTAACTGCTAACTTGCTCCAATTTTGCATTACAGTGAGCTATGTTCGCCGATCTTGTGTCTTGATGAAAGAGACCGAAAAGTTGCCTTATGCTTCCCCGGTTGAAGCTTTAATTTTAAGCAGGAGGAACAACTTGGGGCGACCGGTGTGTGTCCCAGAGGCTGTTGGCAGCCTCTTATCCGAAATGATTCGTTCTGAGGTGAGGCTGGTCGCCGCTTCGTTAGAGATGATCTGCCTCGGGAAAGCAGACGTCACACCTGTGAGATCACTGACATCACTGCCAATTCCCATTATAGGTGATCTATCGTGTTGGCAGCGATAAGTTCATTGCCGATTTTCATCAAAGGTGATCCAGCTTCCTGGTGGCAAAATCTGCCATTATATGGAAAATTATGGCCCTGTCCTTGTGGCACAACTGGTTACGGCCTTTGTGCAGGAGGAAGGCCTTTCGTGTCCAGTTGGTCTGATTTGGAAGCAGATAAAACCACTTGTATGCCTTTTTCGCAAATGATCTTGCTGAGCAACTGAATCTGTTGTATAAAATACAACTTTGATGTAGTATCAATGTACCTTTCCTTTTAAATCAATGAAAGTTCTTTTTCTGCTCATCTGATTTTTGCCTGTCTTCATTGAGAATTTGGCCATAGCGGGGCTAAACTTTGTGCAGAGTTAAGGACAGGGTCCTTTTTGAATGAGCTTCGCACGATGCTGGCATATCGGCGAACTGTGCCTTTAGTGGGCTAAGGCAATCTTTTTGGCGAAGTTCTTGATGAACTCGTGCGAAGTCCGCACTTTGGCTTATTGGCGAGGTTAAGCCTTAGTGGCTGAAGCAGCGCTTCTCGGGAAGGTGCTTTAGGCGGCGTTTCGAATTAATTTGAAACGACAGCCTGTACTGTTTACGAGGCGTCGTTTCAGGCGCTGATTGGCCTATAAAAGCCCCATCGAGCTGAGAAAGAGCAGATCTCTTCTTTCAGAGAACTTTTGACTCTTCTTCTTCCTCTTTCTTTCCTTCTTATTCAAGAATTCAGGAACTTCCATAGTTCTTCAATGGCGCCCAAGAGACGAGCGGGAAAAGAGGTCGAAACTTCTGCAGCGGAGGGTCCTTCTCCTCCTCCGGTCATTGAACGACCAATCACCGGTAGGGATCTTTCCCTTTCGATTAGAGAGTGTTGTCTCTCTTTTAAAGCCGATATTTGGCTATCAGACCAATCGAACATGATCTGTTTTTATTAGGGAATCCGTTTTCCTGAATTTCCCTTATTTTCTTGGACGGGGAACTAAGAACCGAACAGTTCTTGTCTAAGCTTCTGTATGAAGCTATTGCTTGGGATGTCTTCGTCCCGTTGAAGAACAGGATACGGGTCTGTCCCTTCGATCATGGCCGTCAAGAATGATTTTTGACCATAATGCCCTTTTGATGACGTCAGCCCTTAGGGCTATACCACTTTCTGCTTAAGCGAAGTTAATACTTGGGCATTTTCTGCAAAATGCAGACTTGTCCGCGAGATTAAGCTTTGTTGAAGCTATCGCCTTGCCAGCTTTGTTCACTGGGCGAGACTATGCCTTGGTGAAATTTATGTCTTCATGTTCGCTTGGCTGGTGAACTAATCATAGTTTGTTTTGTTCTTGCAGTGCACTACATTCCCGGTCCCTTGAACAATCTGTTTGGGATGACCAGCGGAGTTGATGGCAACATCAGCTTGCAATTTCAAGGGCAAGCTTCTCTGCTTAGCAAGCGAAGCTACATCGTTCGAGACACGCTCATTCATAGTGGTGATCAATATACCACGAGGAGTATCCTGACCACAGCTCCTTTTGAACACATTGACCGTCAGACTTATAGGAAGCCTGACTTCATGTTTGGGGACGCCGCGCCAGATCCTGATCACCAACTACATGCAGGAGAAGGGCAATGGATCTTCCAGTTGGACAATGAGAAGTTTTACCTTCCATCCAACAAGCGGCATTTCTCTCTGTCTTCCTTCCAGTGTGTGACACAGGCTCGGAAGATGGCATGGGATGTGAGCCGAAATACCGACTCCGTCCACATAGGGAGATTGATGCTTCAGTCCCCTGGTTATGCAAGAGCGGGGCCTCCTCGTTGCATAATGGGTCTACATCCTGGGAATGTGTCGCGAGACATCCTAGTGGGAGAAAATCCTGCAGTGGCGTTGACCTTTGGCAACCAATTCTTCAAGGTTAATGGGAACTACCCGGCCACTGATTTCAGGGCTCCAGGCTGGATTCACCCTCCGAAGACGTGGTGGGCGGATTTGACTACCTACATCCTTGCTCATTTCGAGGAGGATTTGGAGAGGCTGAACCTCTATGAGGCCGTCAGGGCGACCTGCCACGGCATTGAGATGAATGTGGCGTGCTTTTACGTCATCTTTGAATTATATTGCCCAGCTTTAGGGACTTTCTTTACCCCTGTCGGCGAGTTGGGTATGGCCTTGCATGAGATGTGGGAAATCTCTGCTTTGCCTTTCGGGTCTCTCCCTTATGAAGAATACTTTCCGTGCGAGGCGGAGTTGGCTCTTCTGGAGAAGCAGGAGCCTGTCTTATTCGAGACTTATCGAGAGTTAATGTGCCACTTGCACATTTGTTCCAGCATCCATGGTGGCAGCAAGGGCACTTCTTGTAGCTTGAAGAGCTGGGGGAATTACTTGTTCCCGGATATGAGGAATGCTCCTGAAGCAGCACATTGCGGAGTTGCTGATGGGGATATCTTTGAACGGATGCAGATGCACCTTCAAAGGGATCTTTTCATAACTGAAGACGATGGTCCCTAAGAGAAGGGTGGTGTCCTTCGGAGCTTCCATCATCAAGCTCGTCAGCCTATGTCTCGGGAGGCACTGCTGGCCGGTTTCTTAACCGTCTGGCTGAAGAAATGCGTAGTACCATCTTCTTCGGGTGACATCGTTCATCCGAATGTTTTGCTGCCCGCCGTTCGTTTGGTCCATGGTCATCGTCTGGGTCTTCTCCCGGCCATGGTGTGCTGCATTCAAAGAGGCCTCCGTGCATTAGCGGAGGCTTTTTGCAGGCCGCCAGCAACGAAGTGTGGAAAGGGAGCCATTTTGCCTTGTGACGGACCCAATCCTAGGATAGGTCTGCCCTACACCTATCTGATGGCGTGGTTCGCCTTACATTGCCCTTCGCTGATTGGAGCTGGAGAGGACCCTCCGCAAGGTGTTCGAATGGCGCTCCTCCGCCGATTCGAAGGACGTTCGTGGCTGAAGAAATACGTGGCTGAGGCCCGTAAATTGGTGCGTCGATATGACGTCTACAGTCTCTTCCGCTGTTTTCCCCGCGTTCGGGGTGCAGGGTACGACGAGGAGTTCCGAGATGCAGGGGAAGGGCGGTCTTCCTTGAGCCGGAGAGTTTTTGAGTGGCTGGTCAGCATCCGGCCCTCACATTTATTATATAGAAACGGGGACACCTGCTATTTGGAGCCCTACGTTCCAAGTCAGTTTGCTCGGCAGTTTGGATATGACCAACTGTATGTGGGCAACCGCAATCCTAATTTGGCCTTCATGGGGAGTCTTATTGACGGGGCCCGTGCCTGGCGATTCTTTACTGCAGGCGGTACTGGGGCGCGGCTGCGTACGCCGTTGAAGAGTCCTAATCTTCTAATGACCCTGTGCTTCTGTCAGTGGTATGCCACTTTCAACTCCACACCTCTCGAATTCAAGGTCAACAGTTCTGGTGTGAAGTTAATTTCTCAGCGGCTGAGACGGAAGGCTTCTGAGAAAAGGGAAGGCAAAAGGGTTCGCACCCCAGGTATAGAGGAGTTTGTTGCTGTGGAAGACAGCGAGGCCTCAGATGCCGAGAGTCCTCGCTTCGAGGTGGGAGCGGGGGCTGAGACTCCTGCAACTGGCTCTGGTGTGATGGGGACGGCTCCCCCTCGTTGTGTAGAAGAAGTGGAGGAAGAGGATTCTGAAGTCCACTTCAAAAGAAAGCGGGAAGGTAGCTCTCGTAGGAAATCGTTGGTGAAGAAGCCCTGCCGCCAAGCTCCTACGATTGTCGTAGAGGGTTATCCCTCTACAGCGATTCCTCCTGCTGCCCCATTAGCAGCTGAACCGTCGGTTGTTGAACCGACTAGCGGTGAATTTGCTCCGGGTCTGGGTAAGATTAACCCCGTCCATATAATACGCCTTTTTGTGTGTTCCCATTGACTTACTATCTGCTTTCTGATGCAGGCGCTGAGGCGGCTGGAGAGCAAGGAGAACATTATGATCCCCTATTTACTTATGAAACTGAAGCTGGTTCTTTTGCCCGTCCGGAGGAGTCCGGAGGTGATGTGGCCGACATTGGTCCCTCGGGCGCTGGGACTTCTAAAGGAAGTCCTGTGGCATCGAGCTCTATTGGGTGGTCCACAGGATACTCGACAAGCGAAAGCGGGCCGGCTATTCGTGCTGATTCTGCTAAGAATTTTCCGATGGAGCCCCTGGAGACTGATGTGGCTGACGAGATGTTGAAAGGAACACCTAGAGGGGGGGTGAATAGGTGTTAGTGCTAATCTAAAACTAAATTCAAAACTAAGTGCGCTAAATGTGGAAGCTAATGCAAATTTTGCAAACACACTTAGTATAATCAACAAGTGTAGCCGAATTCCCCGTGAAGGGCTCTGGACTAACTCCTCTTGATTCCCCTTGAATGGGTTGAGGTGCTATGTGAAGCTCTTGTTGATTAAGTACAAGTGAGGCACACACAAACAACCAAGCATATACAAGATATAGCAATGTGAATTATGCAAGGCACAACACAAGCAAATAGATATGATATGAATTATGCTCAACACAAGCAAATATGATATGAATGAAGTATGATGCTTTGCACAAATGTAAAGAGAGAGAGTTTAGAGATAAGTGGATCAAACGCAAACACAATGATATGTTTCGAGGTTCGAGCACCCTTGCTCTACATCCCCGCCTACACCACCGTGTAGGATTTCCAATCCACTATACCGTCCACCGAGGACTCCCACCGAGGGAACCTTCACCGAGAAGGATTTGTACAACAATGGAGTACCTAACTCCTCTCTCAAACAAACACCTCCTCACACAAGAGGGGTAGGCCCGTAGCCAATACAACCACAACAACCAACACCTCTACCGAAGAGGGTTTACAACCATACTCCACCTCTCACTAGAGGGAGCAAACCAATCACCCGATCACCTCTACCTAAGAGGGATACAACAAGAATAAGGGTGTTTACAACAAGTGGTTCCAAAACCACAAACTCAATCTCTCTTTCTTTTCTCTTTTCTTTTCCACAAAAACAAGATCCTAAATAGATTAGGATAGGTGATAGCTCAAGTGTGGAAACTAGGTGTTTGGAAAACAAGCAACAAAGAAAAACACTTGGGAAAATTCTTGCAAAAGATATAGAATGAAAACCAAGACAAATCTCCCAAAATATTCTTTTCTTTGATTTTTCCAAAACCTAAAAACAAATAAGATGAATTCTTTTTTGG
Organism: Agave tequilana; assembly: GCA_038442645.1. Classification (NCBI taxonomy): domain Eukaryota; kingdom Viridiplantae; phylum Streptophyta; class Magnoliopsida; order Asparagales; family Asparagaceae; genus Agave; species Agave tequilana. The sequence continues at coordinate 68,658 of JAVJIF010013051.1, read as the reverse complement.
CTCAAAACTCTTTTAAAAACTCTTTTAAAACAATAGAGAAAGTCTGAAAATTTTGTCTCTAAAAACCTTAGCCAAAACCCAAAGAGATGGGGTTTATATAGGCCCATCAGAAAACTAGCCGTTAGAGCTGAGCTGGCAGCTCTGACAGGCAACGGTCGACCGGCCCGGTCGACCACCAACGGTCAGAAATATGACCGTTGGGCAACTGCGGTCGACCGGCCCGGTCGATCGAAACAAACAGAGAGCACTGTAAGTGCCCCGGTCGACCGGAGCGGTCGACCGTCCCAGTGCCTCCAAACGTGCACAGATTTGTGCACGTCGGTCGACCGACCCGATCGACCGACTTCAGCCTAGTCGACTAGGTCAGGTTGACTAGTCGACTGATTGAAGCCTGGAACAGAAATCTGGGTCAGAAAAACAGTGTAAAATATTTTTCTAAAAATCTTTTAACACTTTTAAAAATCACCAAAAATAGTTTTATCATTTTATATAGAAACACAAACTTGTGATAAAAATTTCAAGACATATATCAATCATATCAATTCATTTTTGAGTCTTGCAAATTTTATCAAAACAAAACTTGTATTTTCATCAAACTTGATTTTTCCAAATCATGAATAGGATAGTCAAAATAAGTTTGTCTAGCAAGTTTAAAGCATGTATGTATATCTAGAACATATCTAATATACATAGAAATAAAGTAAACTTGTTTTGATCTACTATTCATGAAAACCAAATCCAAAACATGAAAACGTGTGTGTTGTGCACTTGAGCATATCAACTATACTAAGCTTTACAAATTGGATCTAAACACACTAACTAAACTATGGATACCTAAGTCTTCTTGACGATCTTCAATCTTCAAGCCGACTCGATCCCAAACGTGATCCACCGAGTGCAAAGGTATGATCTTGATGCTCGGGCACCGGAATCACTATGAAAAGCTTCTAAAACTCCTTGTTGAAGCTAATCACCAACTAATATCTTGCTAAAAGATCTGAAACTTAAAAACACAAGATTATTAGTAAACATAACTACATGAGTTAATCATCATCAAAACTAGAGTGGAAGGCCTTTGGGCCAACAATCTCCCCCTTTTTGATGATGACAAAACTCATGGAGTTATATATGCATGGATTAAAGTTAAGCTTCAAGGAAACTCCCCTTTAACTCATGCATAAACAAATAAACATAAATATGCAATGAATGAACATAAACATGTATGCATCAACATGCATAAAACACATAAACATGTTCTAGATGCTCTAGATACCAATTAAATTAATAAAAGCATTAACAAAAATACTAGATGCTCTAGATACCAATTAAACTTAATAAAACATTAACAAAAACACTAGATGCTCTAGGTAGCAATAAAACTTAATATATGCAAAAACATAAGTATGCATATATAAAACATGTACCAATCATGCATAGAAGTAATTTGAGTTTATATATGCATGTTAAACTCTCAAATAATTCTCCCCCTTTTTGTCAATCATCAACAAAGGGGTAAATAAAGTAAAATCAAATCAAACAAATTTTTCTCCCCTTTTTGTCAAACAAAAAGATCAAGAAGGGGTCAAACAATCCAAACAATAAAATGAGGGGTAAAAAATCTTTCTCCCCTTTTAAGTCAATCAAAACAATAAAATAATGTTCTTCCCCTTTTGTCTAAAACAAAAACAAGGTCAATAAGGGGTGACTATAAACAACATGATATCAATAGATAAATATGTCAATGAAGCATCTTGATATCAATTGAAAATAAATAAAGATCAATAGATGTTATATGCTATATACATTCATGAAGAGGAAGACGCTAAGTTAGCTTCCCTACACATATGCATTACATGAAAGAGGGATGTTAAGCCCTAATTCACATAACACACACTATGTAATGCATAAGAGGAGATGTGAAGCTCCCCCTACACACGTGTACCACATAACGAAGAGATGTTAAGCTCTTCAATACAAAATACACTCATCATGAATCTATATGCATATAGTCAATACAAATCAAAACTTTTGTATTTTTCTTAAAAACAAAATTTTTAGATACCAATTTTAAGCAAAAACACATGAAACATCTTTATATCAATTGAAATTAAACATAATAAATTTTGAATGTCTGAACAAAATTTTGATACCAATTGTAAATAATTTTCATATTAAACATATGATACCAATATGAAATTTTCAATCATAAAGTAAAGGAGTGGGAAACAAATACCAATTGAAGAATCACCAATTGAAAGACAAAATTGAATTTTCTCCCCCTTTATGAATACCAACTAAAAAGATGCATAGGCTTGATACCAATTTAAAAGTAATCAATTGAAACAAAATTGAAGCTCAAGTACTAGCATAAACAAGATTTTGTGAAAAATTTATATCTTAAGCACAAATAAAACAAGTATATGTGTATGAAATAGAATGAGTACCAATCACCAATAGATGATACCAATTGAAAATATACATACACAATAAATATATGAGTATACACAAAGATCAAAATGATACCAATTGAAATAGTTCAATGATACCAATTGACATAACAATAAAAGCATGGTATAACTCATATAATCTACCACCCAATCAAGGTTCAAGTTTTAAATGATTTTCATTTTAAAGCATACATGACCATGATCTCCCATCCAACCGCCCTTGGATGGTAGGGGTTTTCAAAAATAGATTTGAAAATGTAGTTTTGTTTGAAAATCACTACCAAATTGAAGAATACGAACTAGTCAAAATGAAAAACTTGTTAACTAGTGCGAAATCCTTCAAGCAAGGAATAAACTAAAAATAATTTTCATAAAACATGAAATCCACATGATAATCAACACTCTAATTCAATTAGGCATAAATATGACTCATGAATACAAAACATGAGCAAGCAATAAATGTGAGTGTACAAATAAAGTGTGAATATCATAATCATGAAAATATTCAATTAAGCTCAATTATTCCTTAAACATTGAAAACACGAAAATCATCAAAACTTATTTAATCTTCATGGCATATGTGTGTCAAGTACAAATTAAAATATACATACATATCCAAAACACAACGAGTCCACTATTTATATGTGCATGAAGGCACGTGGCTCAAAAGGATAAACATGTATATCTAATAGTTTGGACAAGATAGACATATACATGAAGTTAAACAATTAAACACAAAATCAAGAAAGGCTAAATCTTCACCAAAACACATTTCATTTCAAGGTATATGTATGAATTGTCAACACAATAAGTATACATACATATCCCTAAATACAATTGAGTCCATATAAAGATTTGCATGAAAGGCAAATGACTCAAGGGGTATACATGTATATCTTAAAGTTTGGCAAAATACACATATACATGAATTGAAAACTTATACACATGAAACAAATCAAAAATGGAATACAAGTTTGAAATGTATGAATCATCAAAACTAGACTATACTAGCACATCTAATGGGTTCAAATAAGCAATCAAGCCCAAACATATATAGATTTATTTGTGGCCCACTATATGTACAAGTATAAGTCCTAGTCTTAATGAAAACTAACATCTAAACAAGTAATCTTAACAAGAAGCATCAAAACACAATATAAAAACCATCATGATAAAACTAAAACATGATTACTATGTAAATTCACATGTATTAGATTCATGATGTACATTATAGCTTAAACAAAGGTGAGAACACTAAGTATGGGTTCATATAAGCATGTGTGTCTCAAATACTATACATGTATGTCAAGGATCTAGTAAACATGGAATGAACATACTAATCCATAGACATCAAAAACATGCTATAAACAATGAATATTAAAAGCATGAAAACAATAAATAGGAGTAAAGGATAGTTACCAAAACCGAAGAAGCAACTTTCCTTGTCTCCAAAACATGGTGGTCATCTCCACCAAACCTTCCCTTGAAAGTGATGCATCCAATTGATTTCCTTTAAGTACGGAACGCATCCACTCTAAGGTGTCATCACTCTCACGTCGTGTGAGAGCCCACACCTACATCAAAAACACGAGGGGTGGTCTTTGGTACCCATACTCTTTTGGGTCCATGGGGGTTAGTCTCATTTCTAACCCAAACAAAATTCTTTGCTAAATTAGGAGTATGTAATCTATCATAACAAAATTTAGCAAGGTGGCCCTTACGTCCACAATGTGTACAAGTGTACACATGAGCATACATATGGTGATGGGTGTGTCCGTGAGAAGCATGTGTATGCCATGAAGGGTGTGCATGCATAAAAGTTGAAACTTGTTTCTTTCGAACCAAGGATTCCAAGCGTGTGTGGTTCAAGGCACATTGGCTCATAGTGGAGCCCAAACAATCAACCTTCTCTTAAGCAAACAAATATCATCATTAATCTTAGAAGAAGAAGTGAAGCATGCAATGGGTGGAGTGTGTGATACTACCCTAGCATGGCAAACATGTGCATCCATCTTATTTTGCAAAACATCATTTTTCTTTAAACAAACATTTAAATCATTTGAAATAGAAATAATTTTGTTTTTTAAAGCAACATTCTCTTTTAAAACAAAATCAATTTTTGAAGACAAATTTTCATTTTTCTTCAAAATAGCATGGCAATCATTTTTAGATTTTAAAAATTCATTTTCTTTAAGTGCAAGTTCAAGTTGAGATTTCAATGAATCCCTTTCATTAGAGATCTCATCCTTCTCTTGCAAAACAATGTCAAGTCTAGCAATCAAATTTTTATTTTCATTGTTAATGCCTAGACTTTTCTTTTTCAAAACTTTATAATTTTCTATTAATTTTTCACAAACTATGGATAGTTCTTCATTCAAAGCATGGGAATCAACATAATCATTTGAAGAACTAGCACAATCATTACTATCTAGTTGAGTTTCCGAGTGTACCTCAAGGGAGTCATTCCCTTGGACTATATAGCATTGTTGTGGTTCGGATTCTTCACTAGATTCCTCTTCTTGTTGGATTTGGACTTGAAGCTTGGAGGCGGTGGTGGTTGTCAATTTGTTCCACACTACAAAAGCGGAATCAAAGTTAGAAACACACATAAGATAATCTTTAGGTAATGTGCTTCTAATGGCCTCTAGGGCTTGTGCATTGGCCCCTATATGATTGCTATCACTAAGGAAGGATTCCTTGGTAATGGCAAGGTAAACTTTATAACCTAGGGTTTGTAAATAAACGGTCATCCTAATCTTCCAAACATGAATGATGGAAGGGTCATACATAGGTGGGGTCATGAAAGCCATGATAAACTATATGTGTGCAAAACAAGCAAGTGCAAACAATAGATTAGCAAGCAAATGGATCTCACTCCTAGGATGTTAAGCCTAAGTATCAGGAGCACTCGCTCTGATACCAATTGAAAAGGAACACCTAGAGGGGGGGTGAATAGGTGTTAGTGCTAATCTAAAACTAAATGCAAAACTAAGTGCGCTAAATGCGGAAGCTAATGCAAATTTTGCAAACACACTTAGTACAATCAACAAGTGTAGCCGAATTCCCCGTGAAGGGCTCTGGACTAACTCCTCTTGATTCCCCTTGAATGGGTTGAGGTGCTATGTGAAGCTCTTGTTGATTAAGTACAAGTGAGGCACACACAAATAACCAAGCATATACAAGATATAGCAATGTGAATTATGCAAGGCACAACACAAGCAAATAGATATAATATGAATTATGCTCAACACAAGCAAATATGATATGAATGAAGTATGATGCTTTGCACAAATGTAAAGAGAGAGAGTTTAGAGATAAGTGGATCAAACGCAAACACAATGATATGTTTCGAGATTCGAGCACCCTTACTCTACATCCCCGCTTACACCACCGTGTAGGATTTCCAATCCACTATACCGTCCACCGAGGACTCCCACCGAGGGAACCTTCACCGAGAAGGATTTGTACAACAATGGAGTACCTAACTCCTCTCTCAAACAAACACCTCCTCACACAAGAGGGGTAGGCCCGTAGCCAATACAACCACAACAACCAACACCTCTACCGAAGAGGGTTTACAACCAAACTCCACCTCTCACTAGAGGGAGCAAACCAATCACCCGATCACCTCTACCTAAGAGGGATACAATAAGAATAAGGGTGTTTACAACAAGTGGTTCCAAAAACCACAAACTCAATCTCTCTTTCTTTTCTCTTTTCTTTTCCACAAAAACAAGATCCTAAATAGATTAGGATAGGTGATAGCTCAAGTGTGGAAATTAGGTGTTTGGAAAACAAGCAACAAAGAAAAACACTTGGGAAAATTCTTGCAAAAGATATAGAATGAAAACCAAGACAAATCTCCCAAAATATTCTTTTCTTTGATTTTTTCAAAAACCTAAAAACAAATAAGATGAATTCTTTTTTGGCTCAAAACTCTTTTAAAAACTCTTTTAAAACAATAGAGAAAGTCTGGAAATTTTGTCTCTAAAAACCTTAGCCAAAAACCCAAAGAGATGGGGTTTATATAGGCTCATCAGAAAACTAGCCATTAGAGCTGAGCTGGCAGCTCTGACAGGCAACGGTCGACCGCCAACGGTCAGAAATATGACCGTTGGGCAACTGCGGTCGACCGGCCCGGTCGACCGAAACAAACAGAGAGCACTGTAAGTGCCCCGGTCGACTGGAGCGGTCGACCGTCCCAGTGCCTCCAAACGTGCACAGATTTGTGCACGTCGGTCGACCGACCCGGTCGACCGACTTCAGCCTAGTCGACTAGGTCAGGTTGACTAGTCGACTGATTGAAGCCTGGAACAGAAATCTGGGTCAGAAAAATAGTGTAAAATATTTTTCTAAAAATCTTTTAACACTTTTAAAAATCACCAAAAATAGTTTTATCATTTTATATGGAAACACAAACTTGTGATAAAAATTTCAAGACATATATCAATCATATCAATTCATTTTTGAGTCTTGCAAATTTTATCAAAAACAAAACTTGTATTTTCATCAAACTTGATTTTTCCAAATCATGAATAGGATAGTCAAAATAAGTTTGTCTAGCAAGTTTAAAGCATGTATGTATATCTAGAATATATCTAATATACATAGAAATAAAGTAAACTTGTTTTGATCTACTATTCATGAAAACCAAATCCAAAACATGAAAACGTGTGTGTTGTGCACTTGAGCATATCAACTATACTAAGCTTTACAAATTGGATCTAAACACACTAACTAAACTATGGATACCTAAGTCTTCTTGACGATCTTCAATCTTCAAGCCGACTCGATCCCAAACGTGATCCACCGAGTGCAAAGGTATGATCTTGATGCTCGGGCACTGGAATCACTATGAAAAGCTTCTAAAACTCCTTGTTGAAGCTAATCACCAACTAATATGTTGCTAAAAGATCTGAAACTTAAAAACACAAGATTATTAGTAAACATAACTACATGAGTTAATCATCATCAAAACTAGAGTGGAAGGCCTTTGAGCCAACAGATGTTTGAGGCGACATCATCCTTTGGTATTGTACTAACCTCTTGGCTTCTTTTGCATGTTGTGTCCCGACTAACCGCAGTCTTGTTACAGGTGTTCGGCCTCAAGGTGCATTAGCTTCAAGGGAACCGACTGATCTTCCAGGGAGTCCAGGGGTGATATGAGCACTTCGACCGCGGCGGATGCTACTGTGTTGGATGCGCTATATGGCGACCTGCCCTCTTATCGGCCAAGTCAGCCGAAGGACCAGAGGTTGAAGGGGCAGCAGTTCCGAAGGTGTCCTCACTCCCAACTATATCAACGAGTGAGGTGCCGACAATTTTGCCAAGTGCGGAGCTGAGGGTGATTACAAGCCATACTTCCCCAACTCTGGTGGTTGAGCCTGCTGTTCAGGAGATGGTTGCCAACCCTACCTCAGCGGTGGCTAGCGCACTGATTTCCATGAAGACTCCGCAGAGATCACTGACAATCTGTCCCGCTGTTGATGTCCCCATTGCTCCTTCCACGATAGTGTTTGTAACACCCCGCTCCCAGAATACGTACTTAGTTGCGTATTCAGATTTTTCGATCGTATTTTTCGATTTACTTCCTATATTTGTTTTGTATTATGAATTATTTATATGATCGTTTTGTCTCGGATCCGGATTCACGGACTCGGAGTCAGCCCTAGTCTGAACCGAGGACCCGATCCTAGGGTATTACTCGATTTGGTCTTTCTGGTATTTAGATTTGACCGATTTTAGTTTTAAACATCGTTTTCCAATATTTTAGATTTTTTATGATTTTCTGAAATTTTCCTGAATTAAGTTGTAAATCTTCAAGACCGGTGTCGACCAACACCGCTGACCGATTCCTGGATTTTTAATTTATAAACAGATTGGAATTACTAGAAATGTCTTTTTACATTATTTCTTAAAATCACATTTCCTATCTAAATACTTTTTCTGAGGATTTTATGAATTTATCAAAATTCCACCGGATTGGTGTCGGCCAGTATCGCTGGTTGGTTCCAGGATTTTTAGTTTACAATAGGAATTGAATTTTTGAATTTCACTTTCACTTTACTTCTTAAAATTATATTTTATTCTTTAATATATTTTCTGGTATTTTTCAGAATTTATCAAATCCGGCCGACCCGGTGTAGACCGGTATCGGCGGTTGACTTCCGGATTTTTAATTTGAAAATGGGATTTTATTTCTAAAAATCGATTTCACCATGTACCTTAAAATAATATTTATTATTTTTAAGAATTTTTTGAGACCTTTCCGGATCAGTCCAATTTTCCAGCATTTTCGATGTTTTGGGATTTTCCCAGATCCGGAATATCATCTAACTTAATTTTCTTTTTCTTTCCTTTCCCATTTTTCCCATCCACTCCCTTTTCCTCTATATTCCTTTTTTCTTTTTCCCCAAAATTCCTCCACCACACAACCCTCAAAAATATCTTCTCCTTTTTCTTTTTTATTTTCTTTTCCTTTTCCTTTTCCTTTTCCTTTTCATTTTTTCTTTCTTTTTCTCTTTCTTTCCTTCTTTCTTCTCCTTCCCCTAGCGCCAGCGACCGCCTCCTCCTCCTCCTTCTTTCCCCAAAATTCTCCCCCTCTCTCACTTCACCTCCTAATCTCTCCTCAATTCTCTCTCTCTATCTCCTCCTCTTTCTTCTCCTCCCTTCAATTTCTCCCACCTCCCTCTCTCTCTTCCTCCCAAGAACTGACCACCACCACCATCAACGCCGACACCTCCGGCCAGGCTCCGCCGCCGCCCAGCGACTCCGGCGAGCCCTTCCTTTCTTTTCCTTTTCTTCTTTTTCTTCTTCTTTTCCTTTTCCTTTTCCTTTCTTTTTCTTTTTCCCTCTCCCCTACTTGGGCGGCCAGCGTGGCCGCCCCTGTCTGGCGGCGCCGCCCCTAGCGCCGCCCCCTTGGCGTCCCTGGCCGCATGGCCAGGGCTGGCCTGGCCACGGCCTGGCAAAGCCAGGCCGTGACCAGAGGTTGAGGGGGGCAGCAGCCCCTCTACCCCCACTTCTCTCTCTCTCCCCAGATCTCTCTCTCTCTTCCCCTTGGGGTGGCCGGCGTGGCCACCGGAGGGCCGCCGGCGCCGGCCCTGACAGGGCCACGGCCAGGCCTCCTGGCCTGGCTGTGGACGGCTGTGAGGGGGGCAACAGCCCCCTCCCTTTTTTCTCTCTCCTCTCTCTCTCTCTCATCTCTCTCTAAGTAACTCTCTCACTCTCTCTTCAAATTCTCTCTCTATCTCTAACTGTCTCTCTCTCCAAATTCTCTCCCTGCTCTCTAATCTCTTTCTCTCTCTAGATCTCCCTCCTTTCTCTCTCTAAGATTTTCTCTCTCTAGAAATCTCTCTTTCCCTCTCTAGGTTTCTCTCTCTATCTCTTTCTCTCTCTCCTCCTCCCTCTCTCTCTAAAAATATATATATATTTTATTATATGGCGCGTGCGTGAGTTCCTGAGATTTCTTAGTTTTCGGCTTTTCTGGAGCTTTAGGCGAGTGTCCTCGCCTCCATTTGGGTTTCCCCGCTTTGTCGGGTCGACATGTATTTTATTCCATGTTTAAATGTATTTTGTATTGGGCTGAGTCCCTGTATTTGTGTATGGCCGAGTGACAATGACTGGACATGTATTGCTCTGTGACGAATGCTTGTATTAGGGTAGTTAATTCTTGTACATATACCATGCCTGTGTTGTATTTTACTGCTTTATACCATGCGTGGCCGACCCTTCGTGGTCGTTGGACTCTGGGTTTCTGCCTACTCCTGGGTTGGCTGGTAGCCACTGAGAGTGCGCTTAAACCCCGAGCGTACTTGACCTCCGAACCCTTCAGCCTCCGGTCTCTCACTATCTCGAAAGAGAAGTGATTGGGACCGTCAGGTTTCTCAGCTCCGTCTGGTGAGATACTTAGCGCTCAGCGCTTTATTCACTAAATTCGTCTAGGCGAGATGCTGTCGGATTTGCTACTCGTATTTAAACCGAGTCGTCCCAGTAATCTCGCCAAGCGCATTAGTGTCTAAACCCTGTTCGCTGCCTGTGCCCCAGCTTGTTCAGCTCCGCCTGGTCATCATGATCAGCGTTCAGCGCTTTACCACTAGATTCGTCTAGGTGAGATGCTGCCGGATTTTCTACTCGCACTTTAAGCCGAGTTGTCCCGGTAACCTTGCCAGACGCTCTAGTGTTAAATACTGTTTGCTGTCTGTGTGTCCAGCTTGCTGAGCTCCGCTTGGTTGTGCTCAGCTACTATTCTATCACATGCCATGTACTTACCTGATATGTTAACACTTGACATGCCATTACTTCATACCTTTCATTTACATGCTGCTATTTAACAACTGATGTGTTATCACCTGACACCAGACATGCTACTTCTTGGCAAGGCCCCTTGTTATGACATGACTTGCCACCGGACTAATATCAATCTCTTGACATGACTTGTCACCTGCCAAATATCATCCTCCTGTCATGCTATCACCTGACACCCGGCATGATATACTTGACTCTCATGATTATCACGATAACTGGAAAGATGACCTGACATCTTGCTTACAAACTTGATATACATTATAGTACGAACCAGTACTCCTGATATACATGTATTCCTGATATTCCTGACTTGTTCCTGCTTATTCCCAGAACCTGATAATCATCTAATAAACCGTAAAATGATACAACTTACATCGGGTCGGGGGAAACTTGCGGCTATCAATATATGTTCGTGTTTACAGTGGTACTAGGCATGTTGTGCAACTAAAACTTCTGGTCTGACCTGTGGGCCTCCAGGCGACCGAGGGGAGTGCTGGCTCCCTCCTTCCTGGTACCATCTTGATAAGGGCATCCTATAAGACCCTCCTGATCGCCTTGCGGCAGGTTCCGTCCACCAAGCAACGGAACAATCCTGGGCCGTGGTCCCGGTATGTACGGGACCCACTGTAAACATTGTTCGTTGATACCCCAGTTGGTTTCCAATAACAACCTTGCTTTACTCAGATGTGGATATATGTGTGCTGGGATGCTAGTTCACATATCTAGACATCAGGGTAAGACGAGTAATAATAATAATAAAAGATGCCAGTTATGGACCTGTGGTATGCTTTGTCATGATTGGTTGTATCGGGTTTTTACATCGGATTTTCGGTTTTATGATTATTATCATATTAGCTACTCATACCCTGTTTTATTACCCATGTTCCATTCCATCAGTCTACTGCTCCTATCTTAACATTCCATGAGTAGTTCCTGCTTGATATCACTTGTTATATATCTACCTGCTTATACATGCTTATGCTCACGACACGGTTTTCAATGCATGATTATGATTCGATTTTATCGATACACGTGTGTTTATCCTTGCACGCCATCTGGCTTTCGTATCACCACTCGCCTGGGGAGTTCTATCTGACTCCCATGGATTCTCATGTCCAGGTCCTGGAGCTTGGAACATGTCGGAGCTTGGAGCTTGTAGAATCCCAGTTGCTGACCTGAAAAGCGCATCGGTAGCTTGGATCTCCAGCGGACCATCCGAAGCTCTAACCTTCCAGGCCCCCTGTGTGCCTCTCGAGTTTTCCTTTTGTAAACTCGTGAGTGCCTTTTGTACGGTTCACACTTGTACCATCCTTTGTATTCTCGCATTGCGCCTATCGGTGATGTAATATTATTGTAATATTTGTCACATCTGGTGATAACTTTGTAATTGTACTCATATGTTGGAATGTATAATACACCACTTGCTTCCGTACTCTGATTCTTGCCTGTACTGATGCTTAGCGTATATACGTGAGGGTATTTCTGACCAGCATATATACGTCGCAGTAACGTCTCCGTACCCGCAGGATCAGGGCGTTACAGGGTGGTATCAGAGCCTAAGCTCTCACATCCTCAGTACGTCCAGACGGCAAATTAATGGTAAAGAAATTTACAACTGGAATGCATGAGTCCTGGTTATACACTCCAACTACAAGTGCAAAGTTATCTATTCTTTCTTGATCATTCTTCTTTTGATTCCTAATCCCTTCCAACTTTCCCCTGTTTTGGTTTCTCGAAGCCTTTATACCAACTTAAGATATGAATAGACTAGAGAGGTAGCGGCTGATTCTGAATGAAGCTCGGCCAACTCTTTGAAGTTCGGGTATTCTCAGGATTGATCCACGATCGGCTTATCTTTCAGAAGTCGGTGTTCAGGTTTTTCTACAGTTATTCTCTATTATTGGCTATAGTCTTCGGAGTGATCGATGCCTGGTCTTCGGAATTCTTAACTATCGGTCTTCTTTATTTATGCTCAGTATTATCAGGGTTTTCTTTATCTTCAGTATTCTGGCTCATTCTTGGAGCGACATTAAGTATGCAGTACAGCGGAAATTCTATTGCAGAGCTATGTTATCAGTCAGTAATATTCGGCATTGTTCGAAGATTTATACAGCCGGAAGTGCAGAGGATGTCTATATTCTGATCATTGTTCAGTCAACTTGAGAGCCCTACCATAGTGCTTCATATCTTAATTGGTATAATTCCCGTCCATGTCCCCTTTGTGATCAATTTACCCCTTATCGTAATTGCGAGGACGCAATTTTTTATAAGGTGGATGGATTGTAACACCCCGCTCCCAGAATACGTACTTAGTTGCGTATTCAGATTTTTCAATCATATTTTCGATTTACTTCCTGTATTTGTTTTGTATTATGAATTATTTATATGATCGTTTTGTCTTGGATCCGGATTCACGGACTCGGAGTCAGCCCTAGTCTGAACCGAGGACCCGATCCTAGGGTATTACTCGATTTGGTCTTTCTGGTATTTAGATTTGACCGATTTTAGTTTTAAACATCGTTTTCCAATATTTTAGATTTTCTATAATTTTCTGGAATTTTTTGAATTAAGTTGTAAATCTTCAAAACCGGTGTCGACCAACACCGCTGACCGATTCCTGGATTTTTAATTTACAAACAGATTGGAATTACTAGAAATGTCTTTTTACATTATTTCTTAAAATCACATTTCCTATCTAAATACTTTTTCTGAGGATTTTATGAATTTATCAAAATTCCACCGGATTGGTTTCGGCCAGTATCGCTGGTTGGTTCCAGGATTTTTAGTTTACAATCGGAATTGAATTTCTGAATTCCGCTTTCACTTTACTTCTTAAAATCATATTTTATTCTTTAATACATTTTTTGAGATTTTTCAGAATTTATCAAAATCCGGCCGACCCGGTGTAGACCGGTATCGGCGGTTGACTTCCGGATTTTTAATTTGAAAATGGGATTTTATTTCTAAAAATCGATTTCACCATGTACCTTAAAATAATATTTATTATTTTTAAGAATTTATTGAGACCTTTCCGGATCAGTCCAATTTTCCAGCATTTTCGATGTTTTGGGATTTTCCCAGATCCGGAATATCATCTAACTTATTTTTCTTTTTCTTTCCTTTCCCATTTTTCCCATCCACTCCCTTTTCCTCTATATTCCTTTTTTATTTTTCCCCAAAAATTCCTCCACCACACAACCTCCAAAATATCTTCTCCTTTTTCTTTTTTATTTTCTTTTCCTTTTCCTTTTCCTTTTCCTTTCATTTTTTCTTTCTTTTTCTCTTTCTTTCCTTCTTTCTTCTCCTTCCCCTGGCGCCAGTGACCGCCTCCTCCTCCTCCTTCTTTCCCCAAAATTCTCCCCTCTCTCACTTCACCTCCTAATCTCTCCCTCAATTCTCTCTCTATCTCCTCCTCTTTCTTCTCCACCCTTCAATTTCTCCCACCTCCCTCTCTCTCTTCCTCCCCAAGAACTGACCACCACCACCATCAACGCTGACACCTCCGGCCAGGCTCCGCCGCCGCCCAGCGACTCCGGCGAGCCCTTCCTTTCTTTTCCTTTTCTTCTTTTTCTTCTTCTTTTCCTTTTCCTTTTCCTTTCTTTTTCTTTTTCCCTCTCCCCTACTTGGGCGGCCAGCGTGGCCGCCCCTGTCTGGCGGCGCCGCCCCTAGCACCGTCCCCTTGGCGCCCCTGGCCGCATGGCCAGGGTTGGTCTGGCCACGACCTGGCAAAGCCAGGCCGTGACCAGAGGTTGAGGGGGGGCAGCAGCCCTCTGCCCCCACTTCTCTCTCTCTCTCTCTCCCCGGATCTCTCTCTCCTCCCCTTGGGGTGGCCGGTGCGGCCACCGCTGGCCGGCGGCCACCAGAGGGCCGGCGGCGCCGGCCCTGATAGGGCCACGGCCAGGCCTCCTGGCCTGGCCGTGGACGGCTGTGAGGGGGGCAACAGCCCCCTCCCTTTTTTCTCTCTCCTCTCTCTCTCATCTCTCTCTCTAAGCAACTCTCTCACTCTCTCTTCAAATTCTCTCTCTCTAACTGTCTCTCTCTCCAAATTCTCTCCCTGCTCTCTAATCTCCTTCTCTCTAGATCTCCCTCCTTTCTCTCTCTAAGATTTTCTCTCTCTAAAATCTCTTTCCCTCTCTAGGTTTCTCTCTCTAACTCTTTCTCTCTCCTCCTCCTCCCTCTCTCTCAAAAAATATATATATATTTTATTATATGGCGCGTGCGCGAGTTCCCGGGATTTCTTAGTTTTCGGCCTTTCTGGAGCTTTAGGCGAGTGTCCTCGCCTCCATTTGGGTTTTCCCGCTTTGTCGGGTCGACATGTATTTTATTCCATGTTTAAATGTATTTTGTATTGGGCTGAGTCCCTGTATATGTGTATGGCCGAGTGCCAAAGACTGGACATGTATTGCTCTGTGACGAATGCTTGTATTAGGGTAGTTAAATTCTTGTACATATACCATGCCTGTGTTGTATTTTACTGCTTTATACCATGCGTGGCCGACCCTTCGTGGTCGTTGGACTCTGGGTTTCTGCCCACTCATGGAATGGCTGGTAGCCACCGAGAGTGCGCTTAAACCCCGAGCGTACTTGACCTCCGAACCTTCAGCCTCCAGTCTCTCGCTATCTCGAAAGAGAAGTGATTGGGACCGTCAGGTTTCTCAGCTCCGTCTGGTGAGCATACTTAGCGCTCAGCGCTTTATTCACTAAATTCGTCTAGGCGAGATGCTGTCAGATTTGCTACTCGTATTTTAAACTGAGTCGTCCCAGTAATCTCGCCAAGCGCATTAGTGTCTAAACCCTGTTCGCTGCCTGTGCCTCCAGCTTGTTCAGCTCCGCCTGGTCATCATTATCAGCGTTCAGCGCTTTACCACTAGATTCGTCTAGGTGAGATGCTGCCGGATTTTCTACTCGCACTTTAAGCCGAGTTGTCCCGGTAACCTTGCCAGACACTCCAGTGTTAAATACTGTTTGCAGTCTGTGTCTCCAGCTTGCTGAGCTCCGCTTGGTTGTGCTCAGCTACTATTCTATCACATGCCATGTACTTACCTGATATGTTAACACTTGACATGCCATTACTTCATACCTGTCATTTACATGCTGCTATTTAACAACTGATGTGTTATCACCTGACACCAGACATGCTACTTCTTGCAAGGCCCCTTGTTATGACATGACTTGCCACCGGACTAATATCAATCTCTTGACATGACTTGTCACCTGCCAAATATCATCCTCCTGTCATGCTATCACCTGACACCCGGCATGATATACTTGACTCTCATGATTATCACGATAACGGGAATGATGACCTGACATCTTGCTTACAAACTTGATATACATTATAGTACGAACCAGTACTCCTGATATACATGTATTCCTGATATTCCTGACTTGTTCCTGCTCATTCCCGGAACCTGATAATCATCTAATAAACCGTAAAATGAGACAATTTACATCGGGTCGAGGAAAACTTGCGGCTATCATTATATGTTCGTGTTTACAGTGGTACTAGGCATGTTGTGCAACTAAAACTTCCGGTCTGACCTGTAGGCCTCCAGGCGACCGAGGGAGTACTGGCTCCCTCCTTCCTAGTACCATCTTGATAAGGGCATCCTATAAGACCCTCCTGATCGCCTTGCGGAAGGTTCCGTCCACCAAGCAATGGAACAATCCTGGGCCGTGGTCCCGGGTATGTACGGGACCCACTGTAAACAATGATCGTTGATACCCCCGTTGGTTTTCAATAACAACCTTGCTTTACTCAGATGTGGATATATGTGTGCTGGGACGCTAGTTCACATATCTAGACATCAGGGTAAGACGAGTAATAATAATAATAAAAGATGCCAGTTATGGACCTGTGGTATGCTTTGTCATGATTAGTTGTATCGGGTTTTTACATCGGATTTCCGGTTTTATGATTATTATCATATTAGCTACTCATACTCTGTTTTATTACCCATGTTCCATTCCATCAGTCTACTGCTCCTATCTTAACATTCCATGAGTAGTTCCTGCTTGATATCACTTGTTATATATCTACCTGCTTATACATGCTTATGCTCACGACACGGTTTTCAATGCATGATTATGATTCGATTTTATCGATACACGTGTGTTTATCCTTGCACGCCATCTGGCTTTCGTATCACCACTCGCCTGGGGAGTTCTATCTGACTCCCCTGGATTCTCATGTCCAGGTCCTGGAGCTTGGAACATGTCGGAGCTTGGAGCTTGTAGAATCCCAGTTGCTGACCTGAAAAGCGCATCGGTAGCTTGGATCTCCAGCAGACCATCCGTAGATCTAACCTTCCAGGCCCCCTGTGTGCCTCTCGAGTTTTCCTTTTGTAAACTCGTGAGTGCCTTTTGTACGGTTCACACTTGTACCATCCTTTGTATTCTCGCATTGCGCCTATCGGTGATGTAATATTATTGTAATATTTGTCACATCTGGTGATAACTTTGTAATTGTACTCATATGTTGGAATGTATAATGCACCACTTGCTTCTGTACTCTGATTCTTCCCTGTACTGATGCTTAGCGTATATACGTGAGGGTATTTCTGACCAGCATATATACGTCGCAGTAACGTCTCCGTACCCGCAGGATCGGGGCGTTACAGTGTCGACCAGGCTGGTGGATTTCTCTGAGGTTACCTCTCTACCAGAAGTGGCTGAGGTTGAGAACGATTATATAGGTGACCTCGTCGATAGCTTTATAAAGGCTTAGGGTGAACTATCGACCTGGTTTTGAAGGGCTCGACTATGTCATTCTCAAGGTTAAAGGTGGTCCTCTCCCGTGGCATCGAAAGTATTCGGGATTTTGAGGGGTATCACCAGGCTACTGCTTTGGAACTCCTGGTGGATAAATTTGAGAAGGATGTAGAGGAATGGCGCCGTCTTAGCCGCTCAGCCCTGGAGCCTTTGGTTAGTGAGCGGTTTGCGCGCCTTGTCGCTCAAAAGCATGAGGCCCGTCTTGCCGCTCAAGAAGCCGCTGAGGCTCTTTCCTCTGATTTGAAATCTTTGGAAACAAGGCAAGCAGAGGTTGGAAATGCCATCGATGCCTCCACTAGTGCTCTTCTTGATGCTGAAGATAGGATTGCGAAGGCCATGGAGATGATTAGGAAGGGAAACCTTCTCTTGTCCAAGGCTGAACCGGTGCGTCTTGAAGAAGCCGCGCGGCTTGAGAAGCTCAAGGCTCAAAGTGACGAACTCTCGCAGCAGGGATTGTCGCAGAGGGCAACTTTGGCGGAGGTCGAAGCTCGTTTGGCCCAGGCAATGGAATTCGATGAGGCTGAGCTGAAGTCGCAGGCGCTTGCCCAGGCTGCTGATGACAGGAGGACGAGGCTGGCTTCCCTTGGAGAGCGGATCAGATCTTACAATGTACGCCTGTAGGTCGTTGTATATGTGCCTTCATGTATCTCGTCCTTTTGGAGTCAATGAAAATTCTTTCTCTTTTTTTTTGTTTTGACTCCCTGTCGAGTCTCCGACTCGTTTCATTTGCTGGATTGTCCTTTCAAAGTTGTATTGTAGCCACTCGAGAACATAATCCTTGTTGGATTGAATAATGAGACTTGGCCATCTACCGGTTCAGAGGTCGCAATGACATAACCGATTGAGAAGTCACCAATCTCAAGATTAGCCCTCACAGGACTAAGGGGGTAATACTTGCCTTTTGTAAATGTCAGCAAGTATGTTTAAGACCTGTCTTTTGTAAATGTCAACAGGCTCGAGGTTGAGACTTAGCTGTCTGCTGGTTCAGAGGTCGCAATGACATAACCGTTTGAGACGCCACCAAGCTCAAAATTGGTGATACTTGTCTTTTGTAAATGTCAACAAGTATCGAGACCTATCTTTTGTAAATGTCAACAGGGCTCGGGGTTGAGACTTAGCTGTCTGCTGGTTCAGAGGTCGCAATGACATAACCGATTGAGACGCCACCAAGCTCAAATTTTGGTGATACTTGTCTTTTGTAGATGTCAACGAGTATCGAGACCTGTCTTTTGTAAATGTCAACAGGGCTCAGTTGAGACTTGGCTGTCTGCTGGTTCAGAGGTCGCAATGACATAACCGATTGAGACGCCACCAAGCTCAAATTTTGGTGATACTTGTCTTTTGTAAATGTCAATAAGTATCCAGACCTGTCTTTTGTAAATGTCAACAGGGCTCGGGGTTGAGACTTGTCTTTTGTAAATGTCAACAAGCTCAAAATTGAGACTTGGCTGTCTGCTGGTTCAGAGGTCGCAATGACATAACCGATTGAGACGCCACCAAGCTCAAGGTTGTGATGGAATTTGGGAAAAGGTCTCGTTTTCACGGGGGGAAACGAGGGAATCACTGTCATAGGTTTAATGTTAACGTAACAGCGAAATGTATATGTGGTCTTACCATTCTATGGATAAGAATTGGTAAGTGATTTTGGAGGTCTCGTTTTCACAGGGAGAAACGAGGGAATCACTGTCATAGGTTTAATGTTAACGTAACAGCGAAATGCATATGTGGTCTTACCATTCTATGGATGAGAATTGGTAAGTGATTTGGAGAGGGAATCAAATGGGAACAGGTCCCTTAGGATTTTTAGCAAACCCCCAGCTGTCAACGGGTTTGATATGCCTTTATCAACTACCGTTTGAGTCGGGCTAGCCATGCTATTCTCCTCAGCATGATGAGTTGTCGAGGATTTATGTTGGGCTTACAGGCCAACATTTTCCTCTATCCTTAATCGTTAAGGATGTCGGATTATCTGGTTAATATATGCATAACCTTGATTCTCCTTTAAGACAACCAGTGTATGGCCAGGTCCTACTGGTTTACGGTTGTATGATCCCGCTTGGAGGAAGAGAAAGGTTCTCTTTGTGTGTACTTTGGACACGAAGATCTTGATCAAAAGTGTAATATTAACTTGATCATGAGAAGGATCCTTGATTAAGGATAATACTTCTTTAAGAACTTGCCATTGATCGGCATCATGAGTAGGTCGCCATCTGCAGTCATGAGGCGGTATGCTCCGTTTGAATAGACTGTTTCTATTACAAACGGTCCTTCCCATTTAGGCTGAAATTTGCCCTTGTTCTTGTGCGTCATGATCATTGGTCGTCTAACGGCTAGAACCAGGTCTCCTTTTTGGAAGACTCTCTGTTTGACCTTCTTATTGAAGGCTTTTGAGATTCGAGCTTGATATAGCTTAATATGTTGCTGTGCTTGTAGCCGCTTCTCATCTAGGGCTTCGAGCTCTTGAAGGCGCAACCGATCATTGTCTTCTGACGTGTCTTAGTGGTCAGAGAGACTCGCAATGATGGCATCTGGATTTCCAACGGGATGACTGCTTCGCACCCATATACCAGGGAAAAAGGCGTATTACCTGTCGGTGTTCGAACCGTGGTCCGGTAGGCCCAAAGACATTCGCCAAGCTTTTCGTCCCAATCTCGTTTGTTCGAGGAGACGAATTTCTTGAGTAGCTTGATGATCGTCTTGTTGAATGCTTCCGCCAAGCCATTGGCGGCAGGATTATAGGCAGTTGAAGCCACATTCTGAATTCGGTATTTATCGCAGAACCGATAGAACACTTGGCTTATGAATTGGGGACCGTTGTCGTGGATGATCCGCCTAGGGACACCGAATCGATGGATGACATGGTGTTTGATGAAGTTAACCACATTAGAGGTTTTGACTTCAGCTAATGGTATAGCTTCCGCCCATTTTGAAAAGTAATCGGTTATTGCGAGGATGAACCGGTGACCTTTTGTCGAAGAGGGGCTGATTGGTCCTATGACATCTATTCCCCATGCTTCAAATGGCCATGAAGCAACAGTCGGGTGGAGCAACTCCGAAGGCTGGTGTATGAAGTCTGCATGGATCTGGCATGCTTTACACCTTCGTGCATATTGGATGGCGTCGGCTATCATGGTTGGCCAATAGTATTCAAGCCTATGCAACCTGTCTTTGAGTTTTGGACCTGGCTGATGAGCTTCGCAAATGCCATCGTGCGCTTCTTTAAGCGCTTCCTGTGCCTCTGAATAAGAAAGGCAACGGAGGAGGACACCGTCATATGAACGACGGTAAAGTGTCTTCAAAGCCGGATCGTAGTAGAACCGGAGAAACCTTCGTCTGACGGACGCCGCTTCCTTAGGATTGTCTGGAAGCAGACCATGCAAAGCATAGTCGATGAGAGGAAAGCGCCAGTCTCTTGGTTCAAGATCCGTGGAGACATTATAAACTTCTCGAGTTCTTAGCATATGCTTAGAGCATACAAGATGTCGAGTTGTGACTGTGAGGTGATACTCGGTGTCGGCTGGCAAGGCTAGTGTCGTAGCTAATGCAGCAAGAGCGTCTGCCTTGGTATTTTGAGATCGAGACACGTGCCCGATGTAGAAGCCTTCAAATAGGTTAGCCAATTCAATGGCTGTGTGGTAATAAGGTACCAAGTCTTCGTGGCGGACCTCATATTCGCCTTTAACCTGATTGATGATCAGTTTTGAATCGCCATAAGCTTCGAGGTAGCGTATCCCCATTCCATGGGCGAGCTGAAGACCAATGAGCAGGGCATTATATTCTGCTACATTGTTGGAGCACGATTCTGTCAAAGAAAATGCTCTGGGAAGAACATGGTTCTGCGGGGAGATAAACACAACCCCCACTCCGGCAATAATCTTGCCTTTAGGGCCCATTCGCGATGCTCCATCGAAGAACATTTGCCACACTTCCTCTTCTGAGGTTGCATAAGACTCGAAGACTTCATCAGGGATATCTTCGTGAAGTTTTGAATGTTCCGGAACTGGATGAGCAGCCAAGAACACTACAAGGGCCTGGCCTTTAACCGCTTTCTGAGGGGTGAAGAGCATGTCGTATTGAGATAATAAAAGTGCCCACGTAGCCAATCTTGAATTCAATGATCCTGGCTTCGTCATAAGAAGACGCAATGGGTTTACTCTGGAGATGACATGTATGGTCTGGCCGACCAAATAATGTCGTGTCTTCTGAACAGCGAAGACGAGAGCTAAACACTCTTTCTCGATAGGGTTGTAGCGAGATTCCGCTCCTATGAGAGTTCTGCTCAGATAATAAATGGCCTGCTCGTGACCATTGTCGTCCTTTTGAGCGAGGAGGGCACCGAGGAGTAGTCCATAGCTTTACATAAAGCAAGAATGGTTTCCCTGATGTAGGGGCCACTAAGACTGGAGGCTTTGTGAGGTACCTCTTGATGTCTTCATAAGCTTCCTGACAAGCTTGATCCCATACGAAGGAAGCACCCTTTTTCATGAGTCGGGTGAACGGTTGACAGCGGCCTGAGAGATTTGCAATGAATCTTCTTATATAAGCCAGCCTGCCTTGCAAGCCCCTGAGCTCTTTGAGGTTCCTTGGTGGATGCATGCTCTGAATGGCTTTAACTTTGTCTGGGTCAAGATGAATCCCTTTTGATGTGACAATAAACCCAAGGAACTTGCCACTTGACACCCAAGAAGGATTTTGTCGGGTTCATTTTCAGTTGATGAGCCCGCATTATATCGAACATCGTTCTCAGGTCGCGAAGATGTTTATTCTTGTTGCGGCTTTTGATGGCAATGTCGTCGACATAGCACTCCACCGTTTTTCAGAGATGATCGCGGAAGATCGTACTCATTGCCCGCTGGTAGGTTGCTCCGGCGTTCTTCAGTCCGAAGGGCATTACAGTGTAGCAGTATACCCCCAATGGTGTTCGGAATGAAGTATGCTTTTCGTCGTCGGGATACATCTTAATCTGGTTGTACCCTGAAAAGCCGTCCATAAAAGACATCCTTTCGAACCCGCATGTGTTGTCAATCATGACGTCGGTGATGGGCAGTGGGAATTCGTCTTTAGGACAGGCCGTGTTGAGGTCACGATAGTCGATGCAGATCCGTATTTTCCCTTTTTTTTTTAGGACGGGGACGATGTTGGCTACCCAATCTGGATGTTGTTCCTCCCGGATGAAGCCACATGCAATGAGCTTGTGAACTTCGGCTTCAATAGCTTCCATAATGTTCGGGCGAAACCGACGTTGTTGCTTCTTGACTGGCTTGACGTCAGGCTTGATGTTTAGACGGTGCATAGCGACCTGTGGATCAAGTCCGGGCATGTCTTCGTAGCTCCATGCGAAGACGTCTATATACTCTTTGATGAGCATTATCAATTCTTGCTTTTCTATAAGTGATAGGCTTTCACTTATAAAGATGGGTTTGGGATGATCTTGACTTCCCAGGTTGACCTGCATCACCTTGTCTTCAGTAGGTGGTTCGCGCAGTTCGAATCGCTTTTCCCACTGGAGGTTTAATTGCTGGGCCCATGGCTCCTCATCAATAGCTTCTGTAGGCTCTAATTGACTGCTTGAAGTCATATTGAT
Source organism: Agave tequilana (assembly GCA_038442645.1). Classification (NCBI taxonomy): domain Eukaryota; kingdom Viridiplantae; phylum Streptophyta; class Magnoliopsida; order Asparagales; family Asparagaceae; genus Agave; species Agave tequilana. The sequence goes on along the minus strand of JAVJIF010013051.1, from coordinate 45,552 downwards.
AGTGAGGTCTTCGAACATTCCTCCTACACTGATATCTGAGTCCCACTCGGAGGATGAGGCCGAATGTGATGGAATTGGTTCATCGTCCTTGGCTTGAACTGTTTTTGATGATGTGGGTGTAACATACCCTAACCCCCTGCGTGTACTATCATAGTAATTTGCAGGCTTCCCTTTTGGGACAAAATTACGCATCAAGCTGCGCCTTCCTTTTCCAAAGTTCAGGCCCATTCCATGCTTCAAGTTATATCCCATTTTCTTCATAATGTGACGTGTCGGCTGCGCGTAATGGAAGAACTGTGGAGTGTCTGAGTCTAAACTTGAATCTGTGGTTGTGGGTCCCCGTGATTGGGTTCTACGAAGATTATCGGTAACTGACCTTCTTTGGATGGCGGGATCACCAAAACGGCTCCTTCTGCGGATTCCATGGGCGTGCTGGCCGCACTCGGCTTATGTAAAGGCATGTGTAGGGAGCTATCCGTAATGGATTCAAATAGCCCAACACTCGCAGGATAATCAAAAGAAATATTATCATTAATTACCCATTCACCTTCATCCTCTGAAGGAGTATTACATAGGGGATTATTGAGACATGCTATAATTGGTTCACCAATTAGAATGGCTGGCATGCCTGCTTCGATTCTGAATCCGCCTCATTGTCACTTTCATCATCGTCCGGCAATGGTTCTTTGGGTGTTTCACCGGCCTCTTGATACAGGAGAGCGTCAGAAAGTAATTTTCCACCCCTTTGAATGGTTGCTTTTCAGCAAAGACAGTTCGTATTGTCGCGTCATCTTCAACATATTTGAAGCATTGGTGCAGAGTGGAGGGAACGATCCAGTTGGCATGGATCCATGGTCGTCCTAGCAGCAGGTTATATGATGTGTCAGCGTCAATGACATAGCATGTCACTTCTGACTTCAGGCTCCCAATTCTGCAACGGAGTCGAATTTTCCCAAGTGGGTGACTGCTCCCGGCATTGAAACCGTATATTGTAGTGGTGGTTGCGGACAACCTGTACAGTGGTATGCCGAGGAAGTAGAGAAGCCTTTGGGGATGATGCTGAGTGCGGACCCGGATTGACTTGTATCCTTTCAATGCACGTTGAACCGATATATCCGGTGTAGTACAGAGGTCGATCGTGCTTGTTGTCTTTGAGAAGCATATCTCCGCCGTGAATGTAATAGCAGGCACCTTGGATTGTGTATGATGACATTCTGGGCAAGGAGACTGAACGTCGTCGTTAGAGATCTCAGGCATGCATGTTAGAAAGGATTCTGAATTGGCTAGCGCATCCCTGAGTGCTTCTCTTGTCTCTTTTGAGAGGCGAAGGAGCTCGTGTATTGTGATACGAGCCGGGATATTAGCCAGCTGGGCCAATATATCAAACCGAAAGGGCGTATCAAACCCTTGTCCTGGTGGTTTCTTCAACACGTGATCGAATCGTACCTCCTTAGGCTTCTCTTTCCCTTGGTTGGGATTGGAGTGGATGCTGACATTGGTACCGACGTCGTTTGCCATTGTATCTCGTCAGTAGACTTTTCATACTGCCTCAAGTATGATTTTTCGGATCGGGTGCCCGTCTGTTGAGGCGTATCGGCTTGCGCTGTGCAAGCAAGCTTTTCTCCTTCTGAATCACTGAGGGAAGCCGATGTAAGATTGCCATCGTCTGGCAGGATGGAGATGACATTGCAAGACTTGCCCTTTGAGTTGGGCTCCTTTGAATCCCGCTGTACGTCTTGGACAAGGTCCGGGTGTACCCACATGACTTCCCCTATCTCCAATGTTAAGGGAACAAGACCCTTATTGTTTGAGTTGTTGCTGAAGGATGCATGACTTCCAACCGTGGCGCAGGGGCTGGATAGGTCCCGTCAGGAACTGTAACCTTTTGAGTGCTGCCGAACTCAAGAGTCACCATATTGGCAGTGACTTTCTTCTGCTCCGTCTTTAATGTCAGAACCCCGGCATCGATCAGGGCTTGTATTCTGTCCTTGAGGACATAACACTTGTCAATAGGATGGTGGATCATCCTGTGGTAGAGGCAGTATTTAGGGTCGTTTGTGCGTCCTATCTCATTAGGACGTCGAGCATCTGACAGCTTCATTTTGTTCCCTTTGTGAAGCAGATGGAATATTGTGACCACCTGATCGTTTGAAGGAGTACTGGTTTGGAGGGAACTTAGGCTCCTGATTGCTGAAGCCGCTCTCATGGCCTTCGACTGCACATCTTCGGATAACTCCACAGACATAGTCTCTTTGCCTTTAGCTTGAGAAGATTGCGGTAGGTCGCTACGCCCTTTGTTGTTTGTCCCCCACTTGCCTCTAGGGGCGGATGGTTCGAACTTTTTAGCTGACTTCTCGACTATCTCTGCTTGTTCGACCAATTCCTTCCAACTGTGGGCTTTGACAGCCCCCATGCGAACTTCCACTTGGTCTAAGAAGTTGTGTTTGCATGTCTGTAAGAGCATGGGTAATGGCATCCCTGCTGGGCACATCAAGGATAAATTCCTGAACCGTTCAATGTAGTCACGGACAGATTCGCCCTTCCTCTGCACAGTGGAGAGGAGCTTGTCCATGGTCACTTCTGTATCGTCCTCATAGAAACGAGAGAGGAACCGAGTTTCCAGGTCGATCCAAGAGTTAATAGAGCCCGGGGGGAGACTTCGGAACCAGTCAAATGCCACCCCCTTTAAGGTGCCAATGAATAGCCTGGCCATGATGGCGTCATTACTTATAACATTACCAGTCTGAGACCGAAAGTAGTAGATGTGCTGATTTGGCGAGCTCTTTCCATCATAGGTATGCAACGTTGGTGGTTTGAACTTCGGTGGATATGGCACTGAATCCCACTCCAGTGGATAAGGACGGACTGCCCCTACCTTCTTTAATTCATCCCTCTGAGGTAGGGATGCGATTTGAGCTTGGAGGCCCTTAAGGACTTCGGCGTCTAAGGAAGAACCCTCCTTGGATTTCTCCGGCTTTGGCTGCTCATTACTGAAGTGTTCATCCTCATCGTGATTGCTCCCGGCATCGTTATCATTCCGATTGCTGAGGAGTCGAGCAAGCATCTGTTGAATATTATCCAAGGCTTCTTGCTGGGTTCTGGAAGTTTGCTCCTGAGCTTCCAGGCGCCGACGAAGGTCGTCGTTGACGTTATCAGCCATATTGACTGATGCTCTGTCTGTTCGCACCGAGCTAACTGTCGCCGAAGAGGCGTACCCACTATCTTCATCTTCTTCGTGCGATGATTGGAGTGATCTCTTGGGCTGTGACGAGGCTAGGGCCGTCGAGAAAGAAGGCTGCTCGTAACTGTAGGGTATCGTCACCCTAGACCTGGTGTTTCGAAAAACACCCTCTTCATGCACCAAGACTTCGCCTAAGCCTGGGCTGTAATCTGGATCTGGGGAGCTGTAGGGGAGTCGTCAGATGTTTGTCTTCCCCTGCATAACTCTCGTCCTCTTCCGGTCATGTTGACGGATGCAGAGGGTAGATCTCGTGAGGTGCTCCTTCTGCGATGCTTCCTCGGAGCCTGTACCGACAATCGATCAAAAAACTGATCGTCGTCCTGGAGGAGTGGCGGGGATTGGTCCCAGCCGGCAATGGACCGAGTGGAGTGTCACCAACTGACATCCTACTTGTTGACAGCAGGAAGAAGAGGTTTGTTTATTTGTCAACAATTCCCGCAAGTCAAACCAAGTATGGCCTAAACGATCTAGCACAGAGGCTCTTTCGGATCGCATATAGGAGAATGTCTTGTTCCTTTATCCTTGCAGAAAGGATTAGCAGTGAATAGTGCTTTAGTTCTAGCTTCGCCAATAGACGCGAACTTAGTGCTTGACGCTCTGGAAAGCGGAGCACGCTGTGGTGCTTTACCCGCTATGCTGCTGCGAAGGAGATTAGCCTTAAATAATACTTTGGTTCTAGCTTCGCGGTCATGGACGCGCGGTGAGTACGTTGTGGTACAGTAGCTTCGCTCATAAGAACGAGGCTGGCATAAGGCATTGCTGCTCTTGAATTGGGTGACGGTATGATTGTCGTCATGATTTCATGATTGGAGCAGTCAGGCATCTTACCTTTTTTTCGCGAGAGAGGCGCGGTTTTGGCATAGCTACGCCTGCAGCTTCGGCCGGAGACTTCCGTTTAGGCCTCCACATCTGCTTCGGCAGAGGAGACTTAGGTTCGCAAGGAACCTGACTAGCTACACGCGAGGCTGAGGGGTGTTGGCAGAATTCTGCTTCTGGTTTTTGCTTTGAAACCTTGGTCGTGGAAACCTTCCTATGCTTCCGTGCTCGAAGCATTGGGCCACCCCTAAAGAGGACTTCTTCAAATCTTCCTTGATCGAACTGAACCACCAAGTTCTCACAAGTAAAGGAATCAGACTGCGGACGTGCTTCCTTGTAGCGCCAGATAATCGCAGTAGGTTCGCAGAGAACTTTTTCTGTCTCCGTAGAGACTTTCCTTGAAGATTTAGCCAGAAAGGCTCTAGCTGCACCGGCTTTTCTGAATTCAGAGTTAGACCTGAAGGTCTGTTCGTTGCATTGCGACACTTGATTCTCGGCGGTGGAGAATACAATCCCCAGCGGAGTCGCCATCTTGTTTTCCATTATGTTTGCAAAGGGGAAAACTTACAAAAAGGGGTTGAGGAGCTAAATTACAAGTATTCTTAAAAAGATTACAAGTAGATCTCCTCAGAGATTCTGGAGAAGTGTGCCGATAGGAGTCTGGTCAGCGCGCGACCACTTTGTCCTTTGACGATGCGAACGATGAGATTCCCTTCTCGCCTGGTTCCGGGAATCAGAGAATAGAAGGTTGGTAGAACCCTCTTGCTGCTTCTCAAAATCGCCTTCAATTAGGAATTCCTTCTCGCCTGGTTCCGGAGATTCCTTAAGAAGAAGGACGATGTTAGGGTATCAACACCCTGGATAGAGAAAGCAATTCTCTAAAAGATCTCTGAATTCGAGAGCGCACGGTGCGTTGTGAAGAAGCCTCTGCTTGTGGAGTCTTCTCAGAAAATCCGGCCTCTCTTCCCTTGTACCCCTGATGGGCTATTTATAGGGAGAGCAAGGGTATAATCGTCCCTTGAAAATATAGAAACAGATTGAATCGAGTCTGTTTGAATCCGGAAAGTAGCCTTGCTGCGAGGCTAAGATCGGCCTCTGCGAAGCTAGGATTGGCAGGTCGGTTGATCTTCTTGATCCTTTCCATATCGTTGAAGGATTCCCCTAATCTTCTTACTCGTTTTAGGAGAGTCAAGAGATTGTGGCAATCAACTGCCAAATTTGATCTCAGATTTGATCTTGATTGGATTTGATCTGATTAGATCTAATCTCATCCAGAGATTTGATTGGTCAAAGGTTGGCCATAGCAGACCAATGGCGGAGCTGCCCGTATTGAGCTCGTAGCGGGGCTAGAGGCAGCTTCTGGCGAAGTCCGAAAGAAACCCTTTGGCGGAGCTGGAAGTCCTCTGTAGCGAAGTTGCGAGTTAGCTTCCTGGCGAGGCTATCCCTTTGGGCTCATGTAATGCTAAGTGCTAGCATCTTAGACCTGCTACGGTCTGTTTAGAAACAATCTGGGTTCACTGTCTGCTTGGTGGATCAGTGGAGTCCAAGTTGCTCCCTTGTCCCTCGGAGATGGGTGAAAACTGATCTTCAGCTCGTCTGTCACTTGTCTTTTGTAAATGTCAACAAGTTTAGACATTGTTCGGACCAGTAAGAATCTTGTCTTTTTTAAGTGTCAACAATTCTCATGTGCCTCAAGAACACTTTCAAAGAAGAAAAGCTTAGTTTAAGGCATGCAAATGATTCTGTTGGGTTCTTTAAATTAAAACCATTCAAAATAAGAGGGATCGAAGAGAAAGATGATAGTGAGCCCAGAAAACATGTTTAGCTACTCATGAATAATGCAAAACTAGATATGCAAATAAAACAAGACATACCCGTGAATTGGAGTGGAAGAGGTGATCCTCTATTGATGTCACTTCAATCTTCAGATTACAATCACTTTATTCCTCTCTCTCACTGGTATTTGCACTGAACTACAAATTAAAGAACAGAGATACAACTTCTCTATACTATCTAACAAAGAACCTAAACTCTAAAAACAAAGAGAAAAAACTTAAACTAACTTCCGGTCCTTTTTCTCTGAAAAATACAGTATTTAAAGGCGAAAACCAAACGGAGGAGGGCGTACGAAGATAGGGCGAGCAAACGCTCCCCCAACAAAAGTCAAACGGCTGCGGAAACGCGGCTTTGGATACGTTTCCGCGGCGATGGTGTGGCCAAGTGGCCACACCTGGTTGGTGGGTCTCCTTTGTTTAGAGCTACACTTTTATCTCCTGTTGGTTTTCCCGTTTCAGCTTCAAGATTTGACTAAATAGCTTTGATCTTTGGCTTTAACCACTTGATTTGGGAAGATTTATTTTAACTGATTTTTAATCTCTCTGATTTATCATGATCAGCCCTGATTTCCTGATTTCGAATTAATTCTGAATTAAATCAGAATTTTATGTGCTTTTGGGCTCGTTTCTCTTTCTTATCCTTTATCAATAGGCCTGCATTTTATAAAGAAAAATAGAACTTATTAATATGATTTATTTAGATAATAAACATGATAATGTGACAATATATATGCAATATATGTGACCGATCACACCCCCACACTTATCTTTTGTTCACCCTCGAGCATAACATCAAAACTAAACCTAATCAATTATTAGACCACTTTCACTGGTCACTCGATTGCACTGAGCATGTGCAACAAGCCGTTAAACCTCTAGATTACCCCTCGTCCCGTAGAGGACGAGTTTTGTCTCATGAGGGTTTTCAGTGGATTGCACCCACAAAATCCATAAAGAAAGAGACAAAATGTTAGTATTTTCGAAAAGCATTTTGAAAAGAGAAAATATTTGAAGTATATTTGTAAGAGTTCAAGTAATCTATAAGTTATAGGAATATCAAAATTTCATTCCTAAACTTAGTCTCTATTCAAAAACATGTCATCAATCAAAGTAAGGAGTCAAATTGTATTTCTCATCTAGTTTATTACTTTACCTGAGTCATCTGCACCTTCGTGACCGTGAAGTTTAACTAAGGATTCTTTAACATTAACTCCTATGCCTTATTTATATTTATTTTTTGTGGTATTTATTCCTTAATTCCATTAGGCTTTCTAATCTGCCCATGTAACGAGCCTTTAGTCGGTGATACCCAAACTGGACAGTCTTAGGGCACCAGGTGAGAGAAAACACCCCTAAGGACTTCAATACTCAAGCAGACAAGGCCACGAAACTAATGGTTTTTATTTATAAAATGTACCTCTTTTAGGCGTGAATACTTATGCTTCATGAGGTACAAATACCCAGATTAATCAGAGGAATTATATATTTTTTTTTTCAAACTTATCTAATTATCTTTTGCATAAATACCAAGGCTTTCTTAGGCCAAAGCACCTACATAATCAATAATTAGATTTGTTTATTTTTCATAGATATACATATATTTTTTTTTCTTTTTTTCTTTTTTATAAGGCATAAGAGTCTTTGTTTTTAACCCTAAGTTTGTAAGTATGTAAGGTGTGCATCTTTCTTCAAGGTAAAGATCAAGACTACATTACTTTCATCAATTTTCTTCCTAAGCTTGAAAATCAAACAAGTCATCTTATTTGACCAAGTATAAGAAATCCTAATTATGATTTTCTTATTCCTTAAAATTGACCTAATTCTTACAAAAAAATGTATCAAAATATTGTTTTTACCTTTCAAAAAGTTTATATATATATATATTTTTTTCCTTCTTTTTTTTAGTTATATTAGTCATGTTAGAGCCCTCCCCTACACTTATCTCATGCATTGTCCCCAATGTATGAAAGAAATATATAGATGCTGAAATGAAATGTAAAAGAGGTGCATATATATTATACAAAAATATGTACAACATCATGTTTATCCCACACCTAGATCTTTTTCGGTCGCATCCCTCTAGCTCTCTTCCCATCATTCCAATGGGTTCTCTTTATAGGGCATAGTGGGGAGGCCAATCTTTTTGTCATTTTAGCTCGCTTCATCCCCAGTCTCACCTTCTTTAAGCTTTTCTTCCTCATATTTCTACATCCATTATTCAAAAATTTATCATCATCACACTTCTCAGTTGAAACTTTCTCACCATGAATGCCTAGGAATTCTAACTCAGTTCCATACATCTCCTCAAAATTTAGGTCAACACTTTAACCTGGAGGTGGGTATTTAACCAGAATATCCCTAGTCGGTTCATCCAAACACATGAGTTCTTCTTCGAAGAGGTTTTCAAAGAGTAGGTCAATCGGGGGTTCTTGAATTATATTCTCATGCGATATATCATTAATTGGCTCATCGAAAGTGAAAATATTCAAATCAAATTTCCTTTTTTTAAAGGGGACCTTAAAATTAGGACCTCTGACATATGCCTTATCATTAAGATAATCACATTCATCCTTAAATAATTCATCAAGAAACAGAGATTCATTCTCTATACCTTCACTTTCTTCATCACAATTGTTTTCAATAAAGTTTACCTCAAATGTTTGGTCTCTTAGCTTACGAGGTTATTTTTCTAGGTTGAAGACATTGACTTCTCTAGTCATGTCCTCAAAGGTTAATCTCATAGACCCATTCCTATAATTGATAATAGCATTAGCAGTAGTAAGGAATGGACGCCCTAGGATAACAGGAGTTTGAGCCTTAGGATTGGACACAGGTTGTGTCTAAAGAACTATGAAATCAACTGGGTAGATAAACTTCTCGACCCGGATAAGGACATCATTAATTTCCCCTTTAGAACTTTCACAGAATGGTCAGCCAGTTGGATTGTGACTCGAGTTGGACTAAGATCGCCCAGCCCGAGTTGTTGATAAACTGAGAATGAAAGCAGGTTGATACTTGCTCCCAAGTCAAGAAGTGTGTGACTAATTTCGGCTTGTCCTATAGTGCAGGAAATGGTGGGACAACCCAGATCCTTGTACTTGACAGGGATCAGACCCGACAGTAGCTCACTAATGTTAGTGGCTAAGAAGACTTTCTTGGGTACATTAGTCTTTCTCTCTTGGTGCACATGTCCTTAAGAAATTTTGCATAGGATAGGACTTGTTGGATGGCATCAAGGAGTGGCATATTAATCTTCACTTGGTTGAAGATCTCAATTATTTTATCCATGTGTGGATTCTGTTTATTATTCTTTAGCCTATTAGAAAATGGTACTATAGGCTTGTACACATGACTGGTTGACTTATCTGGTTTCAGATTCGTTAGATTTGGAAGGATTGGGACTAGATGAGGTGGATGCTTGAGTGTGATTGTTCTGACTGGGATTGGGTGATGTTGACACTTGATTATCAACTTTCTTTTCCGACCTCAATGTATGAACAGCATTACATTGATTCAATGATTGATCCTCAGCCAAACAAGCTTCTTTGAGAATTCTTAGGATTCATAATTGGTTGATTGGGCAAGGTACCATTTTGCCTCTCATTCTGTGGATTGGCTAATTGGCTCATTTGACCCTCTAGCCTCTGTGTTGTTTGCATGAGGGAATCTTGGTTCTTCATGTACCTTTTCATATTTCTCTCAAAATCAGTCATTCTTCTTTCAAGTTGAGGATTCTGGAAGGAAGATGGTAGAGCTTGGTTGGGAAAGTTTTGTTGATAATTTAAAATACTGTTGGGAGAATTGTGAGGGTAATTTGGAAAGTTGGGTTGATGATTGGAAGAATTATTGGAATGATGGAAGTGGATTGCATGGTTTGACCGTGGGTGGTCATTGTTGTGTTGGCTCTATGAGAAATTTGGGTGATTTCTCCAACCAGAATTGTATGTTGGTGCATAAGGATTATGGTTCGGCCTTGAAAAGGCCGCATTCATCAGTTCTGAAAAGTGTTGTTGAGCTTGAAACACAGGACACTCCTCAAACACATGATTCATGGCTTGACAATAAGTACAGCTCAGAGTTGGAATTTAGTTTGGGGCTGACTTGATTGATTGGACTTGGTTCCTTAATTTCTAAAGATTCCAGTCTTCTCGCTAGGTTAGCTAGCTATACCTCGTTAGCTATGGATGATTCAATTGAATGGAGACCTCCTTTTGAAGAGATGGAATTTGAATTCCTAGAGCTTTCAATAGTTGGTTCCTATTGGATGGTCTTCTCAGCTAGATTCTCATATAAATCCCATCCTTCATTCTCATCTTTCTGCAAGAATCCCCCTTGGAACATGCTTTCTAAGAGGATCTTGGTTGAGTAGTCTAAACAGTCATAAAGAATTTAACATTGTCGCCATTTCTCTATTTCGTGATGAGGACATTGGAAAAGAAGGTCTTTGAAGCGTTCAAAGTACCTCCAAAATGGTTCACTACGTTCTCGCTTGAACTGCATGATGTTTTTCCTAAGGAGAGTGGTCTTATGAATTGGATAGAGTTTCTTCAAGAAGACCTTGATGAAACCATCCCAGGATGTGATAAAGCAGGCCGCTAAACTGTAGAACCATTTCTTGGCTAAGTTCTTAAGAGCAAAGGGACAAATCTCAACCTAATAGCATCATCTGCAAGATGTAGAATTTTCATCATTAAGCATACTTTCTAAAATTCTCTTATGAAGAAATAAGTATCTTCAGACTCTAAGTAATGGAACTTAGGGAGTGTGTTGATGAACTGTGGCTTAAGCTCAAAGTTGTGTTCACCAACCGATGAAAGTTAGATGCAGGATGGAAGTGAGGTACTAATGGGATAGAACCTATCCTGCAAAGATGTCAGTTGAGACATAATCGAATCTGGTCTTGGTTCGAACTTGGATGGTGATGTGTTTCTAGTTAACCTAGATGAATTAGGGACTCTTAACCACACTTGCATACACAAACACAATCACAAACAAGTTCACCAATAGTCAGCAAAAGGAAACAACAAGCCTAGTCTAAGGTAATCTTGACTTAGACAACTCCTAACTGGTTAATTGTCCACAGGAGGTTTAATGCAGACTTTGACCACAAGCTAATCAACCAGGTCAGGGCAAGATTGGTGGAAGGTATCCATGCAAAAGCGACCGGCCTAATTAAGCCAAACCACCAGCCTTCGGGGTTTCGCCCCTCAATCCCTTTCCTTAGACACTGATTTGGCAGGAGTCAAATTCTAACACCTTCCCCTTAGGATAATCTCCTAAAGAGTTCGAGATGTCCCTAAGGATAACGTCTATCAGATTTTAAATTAGGCTTAGGCTGTGTGTGCTTGGAGATGGTTTGTGGGCTAAGAAAGGGTAATGACTTCCCCACCTTATCTTGATTTGGGTTTTGCCCTTAAGATTTATTTGTGTAAAGTGTGCAAGATATAGAAAGTAACATTCATAAGCAAATATCACCCAAGAATGTTTCCTAAACTATATGCTATGCATACGTACCTTGTCTCCAGCTATCTTCAACAGTAATTGTAAAAGAAACGTAATTAGACAAATGCCTAGAATGCAAGTCTAAACGTTTTTTAAGTAATTAACAATCACTCATATTACTATTGGGTTAAAAATAGGGAGTGTGAATATCAGATATAGAAAAAATAATACAAAAAAATTGTATTTTTGCAAAGTGATTTGTCCTGCGAAAAAGTGCTTTTTAGTAGTCCACAAATTTTCAAACTTGTGCTGCAATTTCTTGAAATTCTGTTTCCTACTTTCAAGAGTAGGGGCACAGAATAGCAAGTCTTCTCCTGCAAAGCTTGAGTGCTAAATCTGAATCTTGACATCCCTAAAATAAGATACCAAACTTGTTAGAAAATAATTACACCGTTCCCTCCCCGGCAACGGCGCCAAAAATTGATTGTAAATATGAAAGTGATAAGAATTACCATCTAGTTTTGGGCTAACGGGTCATGTCCACAGGAGGAATGCAATGAAAACTTTTGGTGTTTTTATTTAGAAAGCAAAGAATGGTGTTGTTTTTTCTTTTTAGTTGAGAAGAGAATGGAGAAAAGGAAAGTGATTAAAAGAAAAATTGAAACTTAGAGAAGGCTTTAGAAAAGGTGATCTTTCAAAAAATGTTGAAGATTGTTCGGTGGTTTTTAATATAGAAAAAAGATCTGGGCTCACTATCTTACTACTCAACGATGTGTTCTTCTCTTGAAATTCTTAGCGCCTCAACTTGATCATAGGCAAAAACTTAAGCTTTAGTTTCGAAAGTCTTAAGCAAAGCAAATAAAATTGTTTGGAAAAGCTTAATTCTTTTTCTTAAGAAATCCTCTTGAACTGAATGTTAAATCATCAAGTTTTAATTCAAGTATGAAATAAAAGCAAGTTCAAGTGATATTTTAAAAAATAGAGAAGTTTAGAAATTCAACCCATCCTCATGTGCCTTCAAGAACACTTTCAAAGAAGAAAGGCTTAGTTTAAGGCATGCAAATGATTCCGTTAGGTTCTTTAAATCAAAACCATTCAAAACAAGAGAGATCGAAGAGAAAAATGATAGTGAACCAGAAAACATTTTAGCTACTCATGAATAATACAAAACTAGACATGCAAATAAAACAAGGCATACCCGTGACTTGGAGTGGAAGAGGAGAAAGATTGATCCTTTATTGATGTCACTTCAATCTTCAAATTACAATCACTCTATTCCTCTCTCTCACTGGTATTTGCATTGAGCCACAAATAAAAGAACAGAGATACAACTTCTCTATACTATCTAACAAAGAACCTAAGCCCTGAAAATAAAGAGAAAAACTTAAACTAACTTCCGGTCCTTTTTTCTCTGAAAAATACAGTATTTATAGGTGAAAACCAAATGGTGGAGGGCATACAAAGATAGGGGGAGCAAACGCTCCCCCAACAAAAGTCAAACGGCCGCAAAAACACGGCTTTGGCCGTGTTTTTGTGGCCATGGTGTGGCCAAGTGGTCACACCTAGTTGGTGGGTCTCCTTTGTTTAGAGATACACTTTTATTTTCTGCTGGTTTTCCCGTTTCAGCTCCAGGATTTGACGAAACAACCTTTGATCTTTGGCTCTAACCACTTGATTTGAGAAGATTCATTTTAATCTGTTTTCAACCTTTCTGATTTGCCATGATCTGCTCTGATTTCCTGATTTCAAATTAATTCTGAATTAAATCAGAATTTTACGGGCTTTTGGCTCGTTTCTCTTTCCTATCCTTTAGCAATGGACCTGCATTTTATAAAGAAAAATAGGACTTATTAATATGATTTATTTAGATAATAAACATGGTAATGTGACAATATATATGACCGATCAATTGTCTTATTGAACGCTTCCGCTAGGCCATTAGCAGCTGGGTTATAAGCGGTCAATGCCACATTCTGAATCCGGTACTTATCGCAGAACCGATAGAATATTTGGCTTACAAATTGGGGACCATTATCATGAATAATCCGCCTAGGGACACCAAACTAATGAATGACATGGTGTTTAATAAAGTTGACCACATTGAAAGTTTTAACTTCAATAAGTGGAATAGCCTCTACCTACTTTGAGAAATAATTAGTTATTGCTAAGATGAACAGATGACCTTTTGTTGACGAGGGGCTGATAGGTTCTATGACATCGATTCTTCATGCTTCGATTGGCCATAAAGCAACAGTCAGATGGAGCAACTCCGGAGGTTGATGTATAAAGTTTGCATTAATTTGGCAGGCCTTACACCTTTGCGCATATTTGATGGCATCGGTTATCATGGTTGGCCAATAGTACCCAAGCCTGTGCAATCGATCCTTGAGTTCGGGCCTGGTTGATGAGCTCCGCATATACTGTTGTGCGCCTCTTGAGCACTTCTTGTGCCTCTGAATTAGAGAGGCAACGGAGCAGGATACTATCATATGAGCGACGGTAGAGTGTCTTTATTATCGGATCATAGTAGAAATGGAGAAACCTTCGTCGAATAGAAGCCACTTCTTTAGGGTCGTCCGGCAAAATGTCATGCAAAGCATAGTCAATGAGGGGAAATCTCCAATCTCTCGATTCAAAATATGTTGAAGTTATATGGACTTCCTTGGTTTCCAACACATGTTAGGACAAACAAGGTGTCGAGTAGCTATTGTAAGATAATACGTTGTGTCGATCGGTAAGGCTAATGTTGCCGCTAGTGCAGCCAAAGCGTCGGCCTTAGTATTTTGGGATCGAGACACGTGACCGATATAAAAGCCATCAAATAAATTAGCCATTTTGATGACTGCATGGTAATAGGGTACCAAATCTCTGTAGCGAACCTCGTATTCTCCTTTAACCTGATTAATAATCAGTTTTGAATCACCATAACATTCAAGGTAGCGTACGCCTGTTCCATGGGCGAGCTGAAGGCCGATAAGTAGATCATTATATTCTGTCACATTGTTGGAATATGGTTCCGTCAATGAAAACGCCATAGGAGGAACATGGTTTTGCGGTGAGATAAATACAACCCGCACACCAGCAATGATCTTGCCTTTAGGGACTGTTCTTGATGCTCCATCAAAGAACATTTGCCACACTTCGTCCTCTGAAATCATATTAGATTCAAAAATCTCATATGGAATATCTTCATGAAGCTTTGTGCTTTCCGAAACCGGATGATCGGCTAGGAAGTTTGCAAGCGCCTGGTCTTTGACTGCCTTCTGAGAGACAAAGAGCATGTCATATTGAGACAAGAGGATGGCCCACTTAGCTAATCTTGAATTCAGTGATCCTGGTTTCGTCATGAGGAGACGCAAAGGATTAACTCTGAAAATGACATGTATGGTTTGGCCAACCAAGTAATGTCGCGTCTTTTGAATAGCAAAGATAAGAGTTAAACATACCTTCTCAATAGGGTTATAATGAGATTCAGCCCCTATCAGAGTCTTGCTCAGCTAGTAAATGGCCTGTTCGTGGCCGTCATCATTCTTTTGAGCAAGCAGAGCACCAAGAGAATGGTTCATAACATTCACATAAAGTAGGAATGATTTTCCTGATGTGGGAGCCACTAAGACTGGAGGTTTAGTGAGGTATCTTTAGATATCCTCGAAAGCTTCTTGACATGCTTTATGCCATACAAAAGAAACACCCTTTTTCTTAAGCCGGGTGAATGGTTGACAACGACCTGAGAGATTTACGATGAATCTTCTGATATAGGCCAACCTATCTTGTAGACCCCTAAGTTCTTTGAGGTTTTAAGGTGGATGCATGCTCTGGATAGCTTTGACCTTGTCTGGGTCAAGATGAATTCCTTTTGATGTAACAATGAATTCCAGGAACTTGTCACTTGAAACCCCCAAGAAGGATTTTGTTGGATTCATTTTCAGCTGATGGGCTCGCATTATATCGAACATTGTTCTTAAGTCACAAAGGTAATCATTCTTATCATGACTTTTGACAGCAATATCGTCGACATAACATTCTACAGTCTTTCGGAGCTGATGGGCTCGCAGTATACCCCTAACGGTGTCCAGAATGAAGTATGCTTCTCATCCTCTGGGTACATCTTGATTTGATTATACCCTGAGAAGCCGTCCATGAAAGATATTCTCTCAAAGCCGCAGGTATTGTCAATCATGACATCAGTGATGAGCAATGGGAACTCATCTTTAGGACAGGCTGCATTGAGATCACGGTAATCAATACATACCTAGATTTTTTCATTCTGTTTAAGAACGGGGACAAAGTTGGAAATCCAATCCGGGTGTTGCTCTTCCCGTATGAAACCACATGTGATGAGTTTATGAACTTCAGCTTCAATGGCTCCCATAATATCAGGGTGAAATCGTCGCTGTTGTTGCTTCACTGGCTTGATGTCAGGCTTAATGTTTAGTCGATACATGGCTACTTGCGGATCAAGTCCGGACATATTTTCGTAATTCCATGCAAAGACATCGATATACTCTTGTACGAGTGCTATCATTCTTCTTTCTCTATAAGTGATAAACTCTCACTTATAGATTACCCAATTAACCTGAACCACTTTGTCTTCAGTAGGCGGTTCGCATTGTTCGAATCGCTTTTCCCACTGGCAATCCAGTTGCCGAGCCCATAGTTCAGCATCAAATGTTTCAATAGTCTCCCCATGCTCCAATTGATTGATCGAAGTCATATTAACGGAGAGATTTTTGAAAAGCATTCCCATACTAACATCTGACTCCCACTCAGAGAAAGAGGCAGAGCGTGACAGGATCAGTTTGTTGTCTTCAGATTGAAACTATGTAGGAGATGAAGGTGTAACATATCCCAACCCCTGTGTGTTTTATTAGAGTAATTTGTTGGTTTCCCTTTTAGAATGAAATTACGTAGCAAATCACGTCATCCTTTTCTGAAATTCAGGTCACTCCCACGTTGCAGGTTGTATCCCATTTTTCTCATCATATGCTGTACTGATCATGCATAATAGAAAAATTGCGGGGGTTTCGAGTCTGAACTCGAATCTGTGACTGCAGACCTTCGTAGTCGGGCCCTACCGAATACTATCGGTGATTGACTCCTTTTGGATGGAGGGACTACGAAGACGGACCCTTCCACACAATCCACAGATGTATTTGTCATGTTTGGTTTATACAAAGGCATGTGTAGAGAGCTATTGACAACAGATTCATGCAATTTGACACTCGCAGGATAATCAAAAATAATATTATCATTAATCACCCATTCATCATTATCCTCAGAGGGATTGTTACATTGAGGATCATGAAATATGCTACGATTGGTTCATAGGCCAAAGTAGCTGGCATGTCTCCTTCAGACTCTGAATCTGCCTCGTTGCCACTGTCGTCATCATCAGGCAACAGTTCTTTTGATGCTTACTAATTTCCCGATATAGGAGAACATCAATAAAGTAATTTTTCACCCCTTTGAATGGATGTTTCTCAGTGAATTAGAAGATATGCTTTTATCAAGAATTCTTCGTCAAGTGGCGTAGGAATAAGCTCTTCACCATGCCCAAAAAAACTTGATCCTTCTCGGGAAGAGTAGGATTAGAAGCAACATTACTTGACGGAAGAAGATAGTCAAAAAAAGAAAAGTCCAAACTCTTATCAGGTCCACTAATCTCTCCTGGAGAAAATGGACCGGTGGGAGAATGAGTGAAGTTGAAATCAGATTGTTCAGAGAGAGAAGATTCGGAAGACATGATTCAAGGATAATGCTTGAGGAAATTTAGAAATCAAATCAAAGAAGAAGATCACAAATTTTTTTTTTAGATGTCAGATCTTTATATATATATCACTTATAGGCACTACAGAAAAGGCAATCTCTGAAATGATGTTTATAGTAATAATAAGTATTAGAGGTGACGGTTGAGTATTCAAAGAAGAGATAAAAAGCAATTAAATATTTAATTGAAGCAATTATGGCGGAAAACCCTCAGAGTACTTTTTTTCAGAAATTTATGATGTCAACCACATATTAGCTTTTATAGAATGTTTCTTCCTAGATTTTAATTTTCGTATAGTGCACATCTTTTCTTTATCTAGATTAATTTTACTAGTATTTTTTTAGACGCTCACTGTATCACGGTAGATAGGATATTAATGACTACTCGCAGTCATTAATATAATATTTTATAAGTTACATTATACGAGGACTATTATTATGGTCGCAGTGCTAATCTATTTTGTTAGGACTGAGTGTTGTTAGGACTGCGACCTTTGTCGCATTTTATAAACGAAAAAATTTGGAATATGTTGATGCGATTAAAGATTGTGAATGAGGTCATAGTGCTTAACAACAAGTTTTTGTATATTGTTCTTGCACTGCAAACTTGGTCACAGTTCATATGTCCATTGAGATCTAATCATATTGAGTTCATACTGCGACCATAGTCGTAGTTCATTTAAATTGACATATCTGATTTATAATTAACTGCGACATTGGTCGCACTTTTTATTTCTAGAAAAAAATATATAAATCATGCAAGACTGCGACCAAGGTCGCAGTATTCTAAAAAGCATATTTTTCCAAAAAAATGCGACTTCAATCGCATTTAAACCGAAAAAAGTTACGCAAAATTGCAATCAAGGTCACAGTATTTTAAATACCTTAATTTTGGAAGACTACTATTTTGGTCGCATTATTCTTAAAACAAATAAATTAAAAAAACTCAAAGTCACAGTCCATGGCTTGAAATATTTTTAAATAATTTATTTTCAAAATTATTAATTTCAAAGATTGTGACTTTGAGTTGCAGTCTTTAGTTCAAATTGTGAGGCAAGGCAACTCAGAAAAAAGAGAGATGGAGAGCTTGCAGGAAGTTGGCAACAATTACATTCCAGACCCACTCATGATGAGATTCAACTCGATCAATTACAGAACCAACTTAGAGATATATATATATGTGTATATTTCATGTGGATGTACCCAAGCTTTGCTTTTCCCACTTTTTTGGTTTGTACTATTTCAACCTTGTCTTTAACCATACCATTTGTGTTCAGAACCAAGGGATTCACATATTTCAACCTTGTCTTTAACCATACCATTTGTGGTGTGACCTGCGTCAGTGGTACGTACTAGGGGCTGGTTTTCTAATACAGAATTCTCTGTTGAAATACTATCAGCGTGTCAACAAACAAGATGTTCAGACCACTAGCTAACCTCTTGAATGTCGAGTTGTATGTATGCCATGAAGCTTAGTAAGATGACAAATTTTGATACATAGTCAATAAGCCTTAAATAGTTAACCAGAAAAGCTAAACTTAGAACTCAGAAGATGTGAAAACGCCAACAAATAGACATAACGATATAGCAGGAGTAGCGCTGAAGAAGTATTACTGTCAAATGAATGAAATATACGCTTCAAGGGAATTATCCTTCACTAGGACTGTGATGAGCTGACAAAGTACAGACTTGAGAAGAACATGAAAACCCATGATACCATTCTTAGCTAAACTTAAAAATAAACTCAATAAGACTGGAGGATAATGTATTTACCTTATGGACAGCTTGCGCTTGCGCTATTTCCTTAATGCACAGAAAGCAGAAGAATGTAAATTTTTTTTTTTTTTTTTTTTTTGCGCCCCCCCCCCCCCACCCCCCACCCCTCAACAAAGACCACCCCGTAAATCTGAATTTTATCACTTATATAAAATATGCAGACAAGGAGAGGGAGCTGGGAGCTGCTAGCTGCGAAATGAAGGCCATTGAAACAGATAGAATCTCTCAAAGATAGAGCCCTTCTGGAGGTAATAAAATGCATAATTAACTGGTTATCAGTTTTCCATTTCAATTAAACTCCTACTATTCAACCTTGTCCAGTTAACTGATGAACTGAAAAGGGCAGATGAGAAATTAAGAACTGTAGAGAAACATCTCGAATCAAAGGTGTCTTCTCATTTCCCTTGTGATTAAAAAAAATAACAAAGAAAAAAGGCATATATCCATCACTAGATAAGTCCTGTATTCTTACAAAAATGAATTGCAGAATATCGAAATCAAGCAACTAAGCAATGAAAAGGAAGAGGCATTGGCTGCTGGACAATTGGCTGCTGGACAATTTGCTGCTGAAGCAACTCTCAGGATAGTTCATGCAACCCAAGAGGATGAAGAATTTTCTCCCATAGAGGCTGTTATTGCACCAGTTCAATCTGAGATCAAAAAGTACAAAAATGAGTGTGGTAAAATATATCCAGAAGCCTCAATGAAAGGGGGGAAAAAAAAAATTCTGAATAACACACTTCATCGTATCAATTTTTTAACTGCAATTTTCAAGACTACAAGAAGATAAAAAGGCTTTGCAGCGTATCACAAAGTCGAAAGAGGCAGCACTAATTGAAGCAGAAATTTTTTACATAGTGCTCTAGAACGAGTACTAATAGTAGAGAATGTGCAAAACCAGAATATGGAGTTGCAAAGGCAAGTAAAGATTTGTCAGGTATAAGGTAGGCCATTTCTATTAAATTGTTGGACTTTAAAGCTTTAAAAACAAGTTATATAATCAATCATCCTGTGAGAAAATTCACTTGTTAATCGCTTCTTGTTTTTTCAGTCAACAGTACTTTCTTTCTGTTTCTCAAGCAGCTTTGTAATCAAGTTATTTTAGGATTTCCATCCTTCTGTGCAATTTCATTGAGCTCTCACCCATGTAGGGGAAAAAAATCAGTTACATCAATTCTGATAAAGAAAACTTCAACCTCAAATCAGATTATCCTCAGCCGATATATGACAATTTATTCTGTTTCTTTATTGATGCAGGATGAAAACAAGGTTTAAAATAAAAACATTGTCAGAAGGTTGTGGAGTTCGAAAAGCTTACTCAAACTATTCATGAACTCAAGGAGTCTGCTCTAGTTCATGGGGCAACCACTAATGCTATACGTGACTATCAGCGCCGGATCTCTGAATTAAATGTAAGACTAAGGTCATCATTTATATTGTTTAATGATGTTCAACTTACTGTTCACATTAGAAGGGGTTAAGTAATTCTTTAGCATTTGGACTAGGGTTCAGATAAAAGGGTTTATGCATTTTCATGGAGAACTGCTTGTTATAGTTTCATCCAGAAATCAAGGTTTCCTGACACGGGGGAAATGTAGAAAATGGAAAATAGGTTGAATATCATATGTTTTTATTTTCTTCTCAGCAGCAGGAAAAAAAAAGACTAATTTAAGTTTTCTGGACGTTTTACAATTTCTTCTCCCATCAAAATTGTTTCCTTTCCTCTTAACCTCCTCCTAGAAAAAAAGAAGTCTAAATTATACAGTCCAATATTTGTAGGAAGGGAAAAAGACTCTTGAGATGGAGCTTGCAAAAGCAAAAGTTTCTATGAACCGGGGTAGCAGCAGTTGTTACAAATGAGTGGAAGGATAAAAATAACAGAGCCATGCCAGTAAAACAATGGTTGGAAGACAGGAAATGCTTTCAGGTACTTACCGCAGACAATAGAAATGCAAATTTCTCCAATTCTTTTCCCAACTTTTAATCTCACAATCTGTTCTATTCAAATAACAAAAATTTAGGAAAGGTCACATTCATGTGAAGTAGGATCCTCTAACCAATGATTAAAAATTATACACAGACTACAAGGAAGCAGCCAGTAGCAAAGCATTCATAGTTTTTCAGGTCAAGATAGCGCATAAGGGCACAAAATGTATGGTTGTCAAACCTTAACATAATTGCAGCAGTCATATGCAATTAATTCTTTGAAGCATTGAGAATCTGAAGTGTTCGATCAAGATAATAATTCTGTATCATGTAATAGCATTGGACAAGCAATCTACAATATATGTCGAGATTATGAATGTGTTACATTGCATGTCATATAAACTTGAAAAGTCAATGCTTTACCAGGAAGAGATTCGTCGATTGAGGGAAAAAATGGCTATATCAAAAAGAACGGCCAAGGCAGAAGCACAGCTCAAAGTATGTATAGTTTCTTTAAAAAAAAAACAGAAAAACTAACCCAAGCTAAAAATATATATTCTTGTATGAATCTGACAACATTCCAGGAAAGACTACAGCTGAGGCTCAACACATTGGAAGAGAGTTTGAAGCAGGCATCAGGATTATCAAGCATGCAAGCTATAAGTTCAGAGCAGAGTTCAAGAATTCTTTCACATAATCCAGAACCAAGAAAGAAATCTACAGTGCAGGTTAGGACTTCTCTTCCTTATAATAAGGCCTCCATATTGCAACAGAATAATTTAAAAACTGTAAAAAATTTGGTAAGAAAGAATTTATCCACTCCACGTAACAAAGCAGTGATTACAATTGGAAAGGAAATGCAAGTTTGCAAGTTGAATCTAGTGAGCTTGTAGACGATGTGACACCAAGAGAAATGAAGGCTTCTGAAGTGATTAATGTCAAGAGATTTGCTAATGCATATTCACAAATAAAGAGTGGTCAATAATCTATTAATTTTCTAACTCGGCCAGTGATTGATACAAGTATAATCATGAATAAATGATACAAGACTCAATATATATATGCAATGATTTTTTTAACTTTCATTTAACTCGGCCACCTTCATGTCAAAAACTTCTTTTCTTTTTTTGTTTGGATAGAAAGTCAACTGTATTATAACATGAATCAATGCTAATGTATCTAACTTTACCACCCAACTTTTGAAGAAGCCTCGTGTGAACATCACATGCAAAATGAATCCAAATTAAAACATGAAAAATATATTAAAATATAGTTAAAATCAAGTGATTTACCATTTCATCTTAAATGAGAAGACCGAATGGAGAACTTCTCGCTTCATTTTCCTTTTGTCTACCATTAACATATGAAGACTTTGACAATCAATGTTTATAATTGTCTCATTTACCATTAAACCGTCTGGTAAGTCTCTGGAAAGGTCATATAAGGAAACTAACTCAGCTTGGAAAGATCCTCCATCTGTGTAAGAATTTCCAGCTTTTGATCCTTCCAGGATCAGATCCCTATCTAAAAAGCTTTGTATGTTGTAGCTGAACTAAAAATTCTCCGTGTTTGGGGTGATCATATTTTGTGTGAACCATCAAGATCGATTACAAGCATATCAATTGCTTTTCTTGTAAGCCACTGCAAAGAAATATACCCGCTCATGAGCTCTGACGTAAAAAATTAAGAAAAAATTAGTGCGTTGTGAGATCTTAAGTGATTACAGACACACCTCTCCTCTCAGAATACTAGAAAAACCCCGGCGTATAATTTGATTCATTTCCTCTCTCTAAAATGGGGAGTGTGATATCAGAATCTGGAAGAAAAAAGAGCCACTGAGATGAAAGCCAACTAGGTTTTATAGGCAGCGGAAAATGGAAGGGTAAATTAATTATTAATAGAAATTTAAAAAAGAGCCAGTGGCATTTTCGGTAGCAGAAAATGAAAGGGTTTATTATTAAACTAAAAATTAAAGAAAAAAGAGATTGAATTAGAGATATACGTCACAGTCGCAAAACGATCGCCTTCTTCTTCCTCGAACGAGAGAGTAATGGTGAAATGATTCTTTTCCGCCAAAAAAAATAGGCTTCTTGGAGAGTGCCGCTGAGATGAGAGCAACTGGGTTTATATGCAGCAGAAAATTGAAGGATAAATTAATTATTAAATAAGAAATTTAAAAAAGAGCCAGTGGCATTTTCGGTAATAGAAATGAAAGGGTTATTATTAAACTAGAAATTAAAGAAAAAATAAATTGAATTAGAGATATACCTCACAATCGACATCCTTCTTCTTCGAAATGATCCTTTTCCGGCCAAAAAAAATAGGCTTCTGGAGAGAGCTGCTGAGATGTGAGCAACTGGGCTTATAGGCAGCGGAAAATTGAAGGGTAAATTAATTATGGGTTTATTATTAAACTAGAAATTAAAGAAAAAACAGATTGAATTATAGGGATATACCTCACTGTCGATCGCCTTCTTCTTCGAAATGATCACCTCACAGTCGATCGCCTTCTTCTCGAAACGATCCTTTTCCCGCCAAAAAAAAATTGGCTTCTTGGAGAGAGCCGCTGAGATGAGAGCCAGTGAAAATTGAAGGGTAAATTAATTATGGATTTATTATTAAGCAAGAAATTAAAGAAAAAGAGATTGAATTAGAGAAATACCTCAGTCGCAAAACGATCGCCTTCTTCTTCCTCGAACCAGAGGAAATGATCCTTTTCCCGCCAAAATAATAGGCTTCTTGGAGAGATCCGCTGAGATGAGAGCCCACTGATTTTTATAGGCAACGGAAGTGTAAATTTAACTATTAAACAATAAATTTAAAAAGAGGCAGTGGCATTTTCGGTGGCAGAAAATGAAAAGGATTATTATTAAACTAGAAATTAAAAAAAATTGTTGAACGTTCGAGAGAGCAAAAGGATTTCATGAGGCCTCCCTTCTCCACCTCCGTTCTTCATCTCTCCGAAATTTAAAATAATTTTAAGGGAATAATTCATTTTAAGGGCCCAAAAAAGCGCTGAACTTTTAACTTTCCTCAAAAAGGTCTTGAACTTTAAAGTTTCTCCAAAAGGGCCCAAATACAACGAAATTCCCTTTAAGAGACCATATACCCCTTTTCGAGTCCTCTAACTGTGGGCCATCGGTTAGATTCTGGGTTTGCTCCTTAGGTTCGAACACCCGAGGGGGACATGTTGTGTAACCCTCAGTTTCAGTCACCGGTATTTTCTGCTGGTAGTCGGTATGGTATAAATACCTATTCTAGTAGTTTAACTAAAGTCTACTTTAACTCTAATAAAATTTCCTAATATTTCAGATTTTCCTTGATTTTTTTTTCAAAATTCTTCGAAATTAATTGAAGTTCTCGAAATTCGTGACTCATCTTGTGTCGCTATATGACTTCTGAATTTTTAATTTGCAATCGGTGATGAATTTCGTGAATCCAGTTTCTCAATAATACTTAAAATAATATTTGCTATTTTTAAGAATTTTAGGAATTTTCCCGAATTATATAGGAATTTAATTGAGTTAAGTAAAGGCAAAAATAAATAAATAAAAATATATTAAAAAAATAAACCCCATAATAGAATATTCTTCCAAGTTTTGAACCCTAACCTCCTAGTTCAAACCTACAAGGTTCAACCACCATGCCACGTGAGAGGCCAGGTTTAATTAGTTAAACCTCTCTTTAACTCTCCCCATCTTCTCCAACTTCCCCCACTCTCTATAACTTCTCCCACACTTTTTCCCCCTTTTTCTCACTCATCCAAACTGAACCCACAACTCCTTCCATGTAGCCTAACTCTCTAGGGTTGCCTAGGGGGTGTGGTACCTATATAAGAGAATTTCATCATTCTCATCCCTGCTCAAACCACATTGAAACATCCAATTCTCTCTCTTTTCTTCTTCTCTCTCACTTTCTCTTACAAACTTGGCGAGATTCTGAAGTGCTGGACGAGAGAAAGAAAATTCAGACTGAACGGAAGCGTTCTAGGTATTTTATTTTGCTTTTTCGTAGAATTTAATTCATTATGACATTTCATCGAACACGTAAAACACATTACATGTTAGCTTTAATTTCACCATGTAAAACGTATGCTAAAGTCACAATAAAATTTTGTAGAACACTTAAGATATGCCTCCTAATTATCATGATTTTTAATTTATTTTTAAAAATTTATTTTCAATCAAAATAAAAAAAGAAAGAAAGACTGTGCTGTGCACTGCACTGTGCACATCACAGTGCAGACCCGGGGCCTGAGCCAGACCCGGGCTGGGTCTGGTCGAGCCAGGCCAGGCCCAGCCTGGCTTGGTCGGGCCAGCCCAGACCCAACTGGGTCTGTGCTGGACACAGACCCCCTTCGGGTCTGTGATTATACAGACCCGTGTTCGGGTCTGTTTTACAGACCCGAACCCGACCCAATTTAAAAAAAAAAAGAGATAAAAGAAAAGAGAAAGAAAGAAAGGAAGAAGAAAAAGAAAAAGAAAAAGAAAAGAAATAAATAAAATAAAAAATGTGCAGAAAAATTATTGTAGTATTTTACTGTAGCAAACTTAGACCCAGACCCATAACTGTAGCAGACCTGTTACTGTAGCAAGCAGACCTGTTAAGCTTTTTTTATTTTTATTGATTTTTAGGTTTATTTTAATTCAGAAATTTTCAGAAAATTCACAGAAAATTCCGGAAAATTCACAGAAAATCACAAACTAAGTTTGAGATTCTGTAAAATTATTTTAAGTGTAATATTACTTAGAATAACATGAAATTAAATATTTTTTTTCAATGATAATTTATTTAAAACCGATCAATAAATTCTAAATAGCAAAAAAAATATAAATTTCATAATTCAGTAATATGTAAACATTATACATCAATTTATTAGTTTATGCATATAGTTTATTAGGAAATTATGTTTTTAAATAGTTGCTATAAATTCAGAAATTGAATTATTTGAAAATATTATACAACCAAAATTATAATAAATAGTAAAAATTACATTCTCACTTAATTTATCACAGAATAAATAACATGTCAAGTCTTTAATTAATTCACGCAATATTTAAGTCGGAATCTTAATCAGAGCCGGTTTCAGTTACGAGAATTCAGGTTCCAACGACATCAGGCAAGTACACATACTCCCTCTCCTCTGTGTTCCTTATGTTGAAACTTATTTAGATGATAACAAATGTAATTTGTACTATTTTTGTGTATTTTTTAGATATTTGTTAAAAGTCTTGATCACACACAAAATAGTCCTATTAGTAGACTTGACCCTTCCTATTAGTAGACTTGACCCTTCCCATTAGTCGACTTGACTTTTTATAGTCGACTAATACGAGGTATAGTCGACTTATCAAAGTTCTATAGTCGACTAAGTCCTTTCCAGAAAAGATATCAACTTTTTGTTTTTTGACTGAAAGCAGTATTAGTCGACTTATACTTCTTATTAGTCGACTAATCAATTTTGTAGTCAACTTATAATTTCTGCTGGTCGACTAAATCCAGTTTCTAGAAACTTGCATATATGTATCAGTCTTATGTAGTCGACTTGTACCCAAGACTAGTCGACTAACCTAGTGAAAATTGCCTATACTAGTCGACTTACTCCTATCCTAATCGACTTATAACAGTTTCTGACTGTTAAACAGTTATTGATTTTTTGGTGTTTATCCAATATTTTAATATTCAAATTTATCCTGATAACTGCCCTAACTGACCATAGATTTCAGCTATAAATAGGGATGTTGTCCTATGCTTTATACACCAATTCATATTATTAGTTTCTGTCCAAACTCTGTTGAAATATTCTATTTTCCAGAAAACTAGTTCCACTTTCTGTTCTTCACACAAATTTTGGCCCAGAGGCCCTTCACTCTAGTTTTGATAATAATTAACTCATATAGTTATAGTTTATTAATAATCTTGTGATATTTGTGTAACGCCCCGATCCCGCAGATACGGAGACGTTATGGTGACGTACATACGCAGGGCGGAGATACCCTCACGTACGTACGCTAAGCCTCAGTACAGGAAATAACCTCCATATATACACGAGTTCCAGCATAAAATAAGTACAAGAATACCTGCAGAAAGAGGTTAGTGATCATAACAGATATGAAAACTGGGATAAATAAGATAACAGAAATAAATCACCAAGATACCTATGAATGGTCTCGATGAGGAGTCTCCTATGTGAATCCAAGACACTATCTGATAATACGGTAACTCGGATTTTCAACCTGGGCACGCAAACCTAGGGTCATCAGAAAGCGACCTAGTGAGTGGTAAAATGAAGAAAGCAATAATATGTACTATAGTAATACAGGCACGATAATAATATATAATACATGATTCTGTATTGGTAATACCATATGGTAGGCATTTAATAAGTAGTAGAAATAACAAAATGTCATATTTTAATACCATCGCTACCTAGCATGTTATCATCGGGTCATGTCTACAAGAGTTTCTAGTTTTATATAATAAATAATGTTGTCGAGTGGTGACGTGATAGACATGAACATGCAGATGTGCAGCATGCAACATAACCATGCTATTGTATTGTGCATAAGCAGTACTGATGTCTGCAAGATATATATAAAGCAGAATATATACAATGCCAAGCATACATGTACATCAATAGTATGTGACCACATGGAGTGTAACAATTATCAGGAAATGTAATAAGGTATACAGGTGACATGATCGTGGAGAACATATCAGGGATAGTAACAAATATAAAAAGGGACAATAATATACATGAGTCGAGCATGTCATGTGATTTATACAATAATAACAATCAGTACTACCTGGTATTTTAATTAATCTCTTCCAGTATCTCATACCACTGGCAGTTCATACTGGAGCCCGCACTCCAGTCGAACCCATCTGGACATGGCATGCGGGTACCATTATCCAAACGAGAGAGTGATCAAATAACAAGTGTTCCCGAAGTCACTATTGTTTATATCATTTTATTATGTTCATTGGAAACCCAATGGCCAAGGAGCTCTAGTCAGGTGGGTATATCCCGTGCATACCTGGGACAACGGCCTTAAACGAACCCCTGACTGCTGAGACCAGGGCTACCCACTAGGGCAGGAGCAAGAAACAATACAATACAAACGGTAGCCAGCCCTACCACTGTTGGCCCAGAGGCCTTCCACTCTAGTTTTGATGATGATTAACTCATGTAGTTATGTGTACTAATAATCTTGTGATTATAGTTTCAGATCTCTAATCAAGATGTTAGTAGGTGACTAGCTTCAACAAAAGTATTTTGGAGCTATTCACATAGTGATTCAAGAGCCCGAGCGACAAGATCATATATAGCACTCATTGGAGTCAAGCTCGGTGGATCACGAAGTTTTGGTTCGAGTCGGCTTGGAGACGGCGCTCTATAAGAAGACATCGGTACCTAGTTTAGTCTGAGTTTTAGATCCATTTGTAAAGATTAGAATAGTATGATATGCTCAAGTTCACAACACACACGTTTCATGTTTCCGTTTTGGTTTTCGGTTTAATTGGTTTAACCGATCTTGGTTTTCATGAATAGATAGATTCAAAATAAGTTTACATGGTTTAATGTATATTACATTTGTTCTATATACATGCATGTTTCAACTTCTTAGATAAACTTAGTTTGATAGTCTATTTCATGAGTTTAGTGTTTTGGTATTTTTAACAAAACATAATTTTGGAATTAAAGTCAAAAACATGGATATATATATATATATATATATATATATATATATATATATATATATATATATAATATATATATATATATTATATATATGTTTCATGTATATTGGACTTATGTCCATATGCAACTTGCTTCAAAGTGTTTAAATATCATGTTTTTGTATTTAGATAAGTTTTGGACAAAACGTATTTTCAATTCTAAAATCCAAGTTTTAGAAAATACGGTTTTTGGTTTTTGGCAAAATTTCTATAACACAAAAATGGTTCAAAATGTTTGAAATTTTTGTTGAAATTTTTTACACAAGTTTGTATATCTATGTAAAATGATAAAACTATTTTTGTGTATTTTTAGAAGATTTATGAGAATTTTTTAGAATTAAAAATAACATGTTTTTCTGACCAGAACTGCCTCTGTCAGGCTAGGTCGGTTCACTGGACGGTCGACCGTACAAAGTAGCCGGTCGCCCGTAGCGGTCGGCCAACATGCACGGATACGTGCACGCTGGCTGCCCCATAAGCCGGTCGACCGCACGGTCGACCGACTGAGAGCAGGTTGCTCTCGGGTTGCTCCCGGTCGACCGAGCGGTCGACCAGCCAGAGAGCCGTTGCTCTCTGGTTCTGGGGCCGGTCGACAAACGGTCGACCGGTAGCTGCCAGTGGTCAAAAAGTGACCGTTGGCCGGTCAACCGATCGGTCAACCGGTAGTTCATTTTTGGCAGTTTCTGCTGCCAACGGCTATAATTTTCTGGGGGCTATAAATACCCCATTGGAAAGAGGTTTTCTCTAAGATTTTTTGTGCTAATTTTTCCTGACTCTCCAGTGTTTTCACAGCAATCAAAGAAGTTTTTGGGCTTTAAATTGAACAATCTATTTGGTGTTTTTGCTAGGGTTTGGAAAATCAAAGAAAAGGGTTTCTAGGAAAAGTGTTTGATTCAACTTCTTTATCTTGGTTTCTAGTTTTTCCCAAGGATTTTCTTTGAGTTTTTGATTTCCATTCCTTTGGTTTTCTCCACACTTGAGCTACATCTACTATCTTATTCTATAGGATCTTTGTGTGAGAAAAGAGATTGTTTGTGGTCTTTTGATCACCAAGTTGTAAACCCTATCTTAGCTTGGCTTTGTGCCTTTCCCTCATTGTGTTGAGGAGGTTGTGCTATTGGGTTGTATCCCTCAAGGTGTGAGGTGATCCTTGTGTAAACTTTGTGCTAATCTCTCAAGTTGTGAGGTGATTGTTTGTTTGCTTGGTGTTGTGCCTCAAGGAGGAGGTTGTGTTTGTAAGGAGAGGAGTTGGGTACTCCTTGTGATTGTATTGCCCCAAATCCTCGGTGGAGGTTCCCTGTGTGGGAGTCCTTTGTGGACAAGCTAGTGGATTCGAAATCCTTCAGGGTGAAGGCGGGGATGTAGAGCTTGGTGCTCGAACCTCGAAACATATCTTGTTGTTTGCGCTTGATCCCTTGACTCTTACTCTCTCTTTACTTTATGCCTTGCATCATTTCATACTGATCATTCATATTTATATGCTTGGCTAGCTTGTGTGTGCATCGTTTGTTGGTTGCATTAATTGTTGTAATTGCAATTAGTTTTTAAATTTCGCATTAAGTTCATTAGATTAGCATTATCACCTATTCACCCCCCCTCTAGGTGATTTTCAACCACGTCTCCTGCAGTGGGACTAACAATGGATTTAGACATCCACCTGACAAGACCTAGTCAACCGTCAAGTCTCCCCCATACCCAAATTCTCTTTATTATCTTTCACTATACAGTATATCAGGAACAAGCACAAGACATGGTACATGTAACACGATAACATGACAGAGCTCTGTTGATAGCATGAAACAAGATAACGGGAAACGAGAAACAATTGATGTGTGATTCTAGAGGTGGCCCCCGTGGCTTGGATCCACGTGGCACTTAGTTCCACACATCGCATATCAACAGCTCACGTATTCAGTAACGAGGATGTCAATATCAGAACGAGAAATAATCATGTAACGAGAATACATAACGAATTACTCATGTAACAATAAGTCATGTTATAACGGGAATACAAGAATATCCATGAGCAGTAATATAATCCATAATCCATGTAACAGGAATACATAGACAATCAATGCATGTAGACCGGTGCGTCTATATAACAGTGGTGTAAGAACATGAAGTAACTGTGCATAGAGTATCCATGTAGCGGTATCCAGTGTAATAGCGTCTCAGTGTATCAGTGGCTCACGAACATGCAGTAATAATGTCATGAATCTCAATATCTATGTAAGAGTGAGACATGTACATGGAACATCATGAAATAATGGTGTCTAGTGCGTTCAGTGCATTAGAATGTCCGTGGGACGGTGATACTAGCACATGAAATATCAGTGTCGCGTATCCATAGAACAGTGGTCATGAACATGAAATGATAGTGTCCTGTGTAGTGTACAGAGGTTGACATGCAATACTATGTCGAGTGCATCAGTGGGTTTGTAATGGTGACAGTGTCATAGTGACAATATACATGTAGCAGTAACGAAGTGACAATGTCTAGTGAATTGGTGTATCTATGTACCGGTGGGACATAGTGTCGCGTGTAAGAGGATCTGTGTAACGGTGATACATGTACATGAGATAACGGTGTCCCGTGTGACAGGATATCCAAGTCATGGTGTGAACACTAATGTTAGCATCTGGGATAATAGCATCTACTCGAGTGTCAACTACTGCTAATAAGATTAACGATTCTTATATTCTAAATACGGTAGGTGCCACCAATTATTATATATACATAATTATCTATTTTAATTATCAATTTATTGGCTACTTTACTTGTGACAATTGTTAACTTCTGGATCTCGATAACTAAACAATCATCCATATATATATATCCATACATTTATAATAAATCAGGTAAGAAAATAAAGTATGATAACAATCATGTATGATTTCATTATAGGGATTTACCAACAATTACATTTTATTAAACAATAATAATAATGATTTCTGATAATCAAGTTTTATTAAATAAGGCAACAAATCAAGGTCACTAAACATGATAAAATATAATTCATAAAAGAAAAACACTCACCAACTAGCCATGAGAAGGTAGCTCTCTTTCCCACGATCGCAACGGTTCTAGAATCGTCCAAATCGGAGTAAAGGTGCTCCAGATATCGCCCGAACGCTAAAAGTAATAGAAATGGGTTAAATATGTAATAAAATATCTAAAATGCAATTAATAAGAATTAGCAGGGGGTTATCTGTAATATTACCTTTATTGGGTTTTGGATGCGGGTTTGGGCTCTTAACGGGTCGGGTTTGGATCCAATACCCAAACCCGTAACTTAAGTATAATGGGTTATCATTTTATTGGGTTTAATGGGTTTCAAAACCCTTCAAAACCCACCCAATAGCACTAACGGGTTCGGGTTCACACCCGAACCCGACAAAGACAGTAGCAACAGCAGCAGCAACGACAGCGGCTGCTGTCGCTCACCAGCTGGCCGCCGGCTGGCTGGCCGGTGGCGCCCGCCGCGGACCAGGCCGGCGGTGCCCTCCGCGGCCGTAGCCGGTCGTCGTCGGCGGCAAGGTGAGGTAGAAGAGGAGTGAGAGAGATAGAGAGAGCAAGAGAGAGAGGCAGGGGACAGCGGGCATGGCCGCGCGGCTGCGCGACCACGGCGACGCCAGCGGGTGACGGCCGGCGGCGCCGTAAAGCCGCCGGGGGCAGTCTGAGCCCGCGTACAGAGAGGAAGAGAGAGAGTGAGGGAGAAGAAGCTCAAAAAGAAGAAAAGAAGAAGGAAAAGAAAAGGAAAAGAAAGAGGAGGGAAGGATTTGGTGGGCGGCCGGTTGGGGTGTGGTGGCGCCTGGCCGGGGGTGCCGGCGACTTGGCCTAGCCACAGCGGCAGCGGCAGCGGCGGCAGGTCAGACCCCCTCCCCAGGTTTGAACAGAGAAAGGGAGAGAGGGGAAAGAGAGACGATTAGCGAGGGATGGGTTAATTAAAAAAAGTAATTAGAGAGAGATAGTTATTGAGGAAGAGAGAGTGAACAAATAAATAGAGAGGAGGAGAAGAGAAAGGCGGTTGGGTAAGGCGGTGAGAAAATTTGAGAAGGTTGGAGAAAGAGGAAGGGGAAAAAGAAAAGAGAAAAGGTTTTTATATTATTTAATTAATATTACAATTGGGTCAAAAATTGACTAACTCCGAACGGTGCCCAAAAATTTTATAAAATAGCAAATATTACGTGGAGTAGGAAAGTGAAATCAGATTTTAGAAATATTGTTCGGTTTGTAAGTTAAAAATCTTAGAGTGTATCGCCGATATTGGGCGACACTGGTTTGGCCCGATCTTTCATAAATTCAGAAAAATCTCCAAAAATACCATAACATGGATAATACGATTCTAAGATATAAGGTGAAAGTAGATTCCTAAAATTCTACTCCATTTGAGAATTAAAAATCGTAGAGCCGATTATCGATATCGGTCGACACCGACTACGGAGATTTTCTAAAATAATCCAGAAAAATACCAGAAAGTTCTAAAAAATCTAAAATATTGGAAAATAATATCTAAAATTGAAATCGGCTCAATCAGACGATCAGGAAGGTCAGATTAAATTTATACGTCGTATCGAGTACTGATACTGTGATACGTACATTAGGTATCAGGGGGTTACAATTTGATCAAGATATTAGTAGGTGTTTAGCTTCAACAAAAGGATTTTGGAGCTTTCACATGATGATTCGAGAGCTCGCGCGTCAAGATCGCATCTAGCACTCGTTGGAGTCAAGCTCGTTGGATCGTGTTTGGATCGAGTCGACTTGGAGAAGGAGTTCTACAAGAAGACTTCAGTTTGTATTTAGTTTAGTTGTTTAGATCTTGTAAAAAGATTAGATAGTATTGATATGCTCAAGTTCACATACACACACAAGTTTAAAGTTTATTGGTTTTGGTTTTTGGTTTAACCGATTTTTGATTCCATATCAAAAACATTAATATATATCTTTATATGTATATTGGATTCTATCCATATACAATATACTTCAAAATTGTTTCAATATCATGTTTTTGTATTTACATGAGTTTTGGAAAAAACAGTTTTTCATTTCAAAAATCTAAGTTTTGGAAAATACTGGTTTGTATTTAAGCCAAATTTCAATATCACAAAAATGATTTAAATAGTTTGTAATATGTGTTGAATTTTAGTCACATATTTGTATTTCAAAGATCTTATAAGAACTTATTTTTGTGGAATTTATGTGATTTTATGAGATTTAATTGAAGGTAAAAAGACAAGTTTTTAATCCCTATAAAAACCAGCCAGATTGCTCTGGTGGTCGACCGGACCAAGAGCCGGTCGACCGGCACGGTCGACCGATGTGCATGAGGACGTGCACTTGGCCAGCCACTTCGGTCGGTCGATCGCGCGGTCGACCGACTGAACGCACACCACTCTCGGGTGGGGGCCGGTCGATCGGGCGGTTGACTGTTGGCTTTGGCCCGATCGACCGGGCGGTCGACCGGAGGCACAACAGTCATAAAAAAACTGTTGGCCGGTTGACCGGTCGGTCTATCCTGGTCGACCGGAAGGGCAGTTTTATCCTTTCCTGCTGCCAATGGGCAGATTTTTTAGAGGGCTATAAATGGCCCCCTCTTTGGCTGATTCAACAAGCCTTTAAAGAGCAAAAATTCCCATCTTTTTAAGTGTTTTGGACATAAGTTTTAAAAGAGATTTTGGGTTTAAAAGATCTATCTTCATTTGTTTTCAAGGGTTGGAAAATTCAAAGAAAAATAGAGTATTTGGGATATTGTTTAGATCTTCATTTCTATCTTATTCTATTGGTTTTCCCAAGTATTTTTTTGTGTTTTGATTTTCAAACACCTTGATTTTCTCACACTTGAGCTATCTATCTATCCTATCTATTAGGATCATTGTCTTGTGGGGAAAATTAGTTTTGGGTCTTTGAGATCACCAAGAGTTGTAACCTTCTTTATTTATTGGTATCCTTCTTGTGTAGAGGTGATTGTGGACGTTGTGTTTGGTTGTTGGTATCCCTCTAAGTGTAGAGGTGATTATGATTGGAGTGTTGGCTAAGTGTCTTATCCCTCAAGTGTGAGGTGATTGTTATTTGGCTAAGTGCCCATCCCTCTAAGTATAGCGGTGATTGTTGTTGTGTCTTGCCTCTTGTGTAGAGGTTGAGTGATCGTACACATATTTTGCATTCTTTTCATTACACTCCTACATTTATCGTGTAATAAACCTGCTAATTTTTTTGTCTTAAATATCTATTTTGCAGAAGATAATAATAAAGAAAAAGAGGATTAAAACAAATAAATACCAGTTAAAATCAGATTTAACTGGATCTATTTGGTTAGCTGAGGATGATCACAGATCTAGTTTGAACAAATCAAGGATTGGGGGAAATATTCAGTTGAAGATCAGTGCAAATCAAAAAGATAACACCAAATAGAAACTGGTAAAATTCAGATTTCTATAAATCCATTTTGGTTAGCTAAAGATCAACCGAGGATAATATCAAATAGAGAGAAGATCAACGGATGAGATGAAGCAATTTAAATTTGGATTCAGGCTGGATATAGTTTAGCATTTTAATCATAACTTTCACTACCGAAGGTCAAATCTGATGATTCAAGATTCTACAGAAAGAAGACTTAAAGGGCTACAATTCTTATGTTGATCACCTGTTCCAATTATATCAGTTGATAAGTGATATTCAGTAATCAATACACCAACAGCCTGCAGATCAGAATTGAATTTCTGGATAAATCAAATCAAGTTTGGAGATAGGGGAAGAATTCAAATTCAGAAATATCCAACTCTTCCTATCTTCATACACGTTCTATCCCTCTGGTTTTCTCCTATAAATACCCTCATACCTCGAAGGCAGAACAGGACCATCTCAGAGAGAGCTTTAGTCTAGGTTTTTTCTTTTCTTCTTCAATGTAATTTTTATTTTTTATTTTATTTTTAGGCTAGAGAGAGTTACATGATCAAAAGAGAGGAAGAGTTATTGTAAAGTGACATTATTGTAATCTTTTCTTCAAGAAACTTATATTGAAGGTGACAATCAATGGAGGTTTCCCACTTTTCTTCATTGTGCTCGATCTCTCCGAAGCCCTGCTTTCTTTATTCTTTTCTATTTGCTTTGCTTTACTTTATGCTGAGGTAAGTCTTTGTTATGGTTCAACAGTAAAGGTAAATATTTTTTTATTTCTTTTTTATTTTTGATTTTGCATTAACACTTTTTTTATAGATAAAACAACAACGATACCACCATCTCTTCTTCTATTATCTTATTCTTATCTTAACTTAACATTTTTTTCCTTTTTATAAACTGAGAAGATAAGTATTAACTAGTTTTGGTAAATTAAAAGAAGAAACTTACATAATGCTTCTATCGCTGTCGCTCCCTGTGGATCACGACCCGTTAGCCCTAGGCTACACAATAGAATTGAGGACCTAGCATTGTTCTAAATTTCTATATTTTTTGTGCAGGTTTGGCTCGATCATAATTTTGGCGCCGTTGCCGGGGAGGGATAGTAAGTTTCTCTCTTCTTGATTTACTTTAACAGTTTTACTCTTTTTCTTCTCTGTTTTGACGTACAGAGGCTAATTACAGAAAACTAGGAGCTGCAGTGGACATATTGCTACTCTGTACCTCTGCCCAAGAAGGCAGAGCATCAGAGCCCACAACTTTGGTGAACTACTAACTGTAGTCTCTTGCAGGTTGCTTTACATAGATCAGCTCTCTGCAGTTATTAGTTTATCTATTTAACTCACTCTGTACATATTTCTAACCAACAGTAACTTGTTACTTTGTAAATGCTAAAAAATGTTTAGACTCTTGCATCTTAGGGCATTTGTCTATTTTGTTTCTTTACATTACTGTTGAAGAGTGCTGGAGCAAAGGTATGTGTGCATTGTATATAGTTTAGGAAACATATTTGAGTGATTCATATTGCTTGAATGTTACCTTTTGCATTATACTTGTACACTGCACTAAAAAGACTAAAGGCATATCCTTAAACAAGATAAGGTGGGGAAGTCATTACCCTTCCTTAGCCCAAAAATCATCTCCTCACTCACTAACCTAGCCTAACATAAAATTGAGTGGCCCTATTGACATCTCGGACTCAAATAGGGATTGACCTAAAGGGAAAGTTGTTAGAAGTTGACTCTTGCCAAATCGGTATCTAAGGTTAGGGATTGAGGGGCAAAATCCCGAAGGCTGGTAGTTTGGCATAATTAGGCCCGTTTCTTAGGCACGGATACCTCCCACCAATCTTGCCCCTACCTGGCCGATTAACTTGTGGTCAGGTTCTATAATATACCTCATGTGGATAATCAACAGTTAGGAGTCGTCTAGGTCTAAGCTCTACCCTAACATAGGCTAGATTTTTTTTATTTTCTTGATTGTTTATTTGTTTGTTCTTGTGAAAATGGATTATAATTACAATTATTCTGATTATAACTCAAATCCATATTTCACCCCCAACCTCCTTCAATTCGGATATTACCAACCCGGCATTACATAACTCTAACTAACTAAGTATGTCAGATTGGTCTTATCCGAATCAAAATATGCCCCAATCCCAGTACTATGAAAAAGAAAAGGATAATTATCACCACTCTTCACCGAGTCAGTTGGGATACAACTCCCCGAGTCTTACTATCAACAACCTTACCAACAAACCGCTTCATATAATCCATACCAAGACCAACCTATAGAAGAGAAATCTTCTTTAGAAAAGACTTTTGAAGCCTTCCTTGAGTCCACATGACAAGTACAAATCATAGCGGACTCAATTCTCTCAAATAATTCCCAAATTCAAGATCCTTACTCTAATTTTCAAGTCCAACAACAACAAAAAGAACCTGTTGACTTAGAAAAGACTACGGAATTCAAGATTCAGTCCCAAAATGATATTATTCAATCCCAAATGGATCGTCTCCAATCTATCAATATGCTAGAAGTAAAAGTGAGTTATTTGGTCAATACAATTAATGATAGGAATGAGGAAACTCTACCTAACACATTTTCGACCACTCCTGATTCCCCTATCCATATTGACGAAGAATCATGGCATTTTGAAGATTTTAACCAGGACTCAATTTCATCACAAAATTTTTAACTTGACCAATATCAACCCATTGATAAATTGGCAAGTTTTCATTTCAATGAGATTGAACTTGAAGATGAATGTGATACCGATTCTCAATATTGTGATTCAGTTCCACTTTTTGAATCAATGTTGACTCAGGTATCCTTACCCGATTCGGACTTAATTCTGAAGCCAACACTGATTCCTATCCCTATAGAGCTTGAACATGAACCACTTATTTTAGATAGTCACATTCCATTATTGGGAAATGAATGTGAACTTCAATTCTATGATTTGGACCAAACTCATAAACCAACTCCTACTCTCAAATCTAAACTTGATTTGAGTTATATTCCCGAGTCCGAATCGGTTCCCATTCCCTTTATTGTTGAGCCCAAATCATCCATTACACAAAATCACGTTCCATTATTGGATCAAGGTTTAGATCAATATGACTCTGTGATGATATCCCAAGACTGGTCATATAATCGGGAGAAATTTCATGCTAGGATCTTGCATGATCCTATTCATATTGGGGATTATAAAAATGTTAATAAGAAAGAGGTGATGAAAGGTGGGTTTCATGAAAATCCACAATATCTAGATTAGGCAGAAACGTTTGGCCCAATGAGACCACCACCGGAACCACCACCTTGAGGTGACAATTTCCTTCCCTTCGTCCTTTTTCATGTATTATTGCATTTCATTCATACACTGAGGACAATGCATGAGTTAAGTGTGGGGGAGGGTTTACTAACATGCTAACTTCACTAATCTAATAAAAAAATCTTTCTTTAAAACTTTAAAAAAAACTTTCTTTAAAACTTTTTGAAAAGGAAAATAATACTTTTGACTTATTTTTGTAAAAAAGTTAAGTAAATTTTAAGGAATAAGAGGATCATAATTAGGATTTCTTATACTTGGTCAAAATAAAATTATTTGTTGATTTTGAGGTTAGGAAGAAAAATTGGAAAAGTAATTTAGTCTTAATTTTTACCTTAATGAAATATGCATACATTATACACTTACACACTTACACTTAGGGTTCTAAAACAAAGATTCTTATGCCTTATATAAAAAACATATATATACATATATCAAAAAAAAAAATCCTCTGATTAAGCTGGGTGTTTACGCCTCATAAAGCATAATTATTCACGCCTAAAAGTGGTTCACATAAATAAAAATTCTTGGTTTTGTGGCCTTGTTTGCTCGAGTCCTAAGTCCTTGGGGTGCTTTCTCACCCGGTGCCCTAAAACTGTCTGGCTTGGGAGTCACCGACTAAGGCTCGTTACATGGGCGAATTAGAAAGCCTAATAGAGCTAAGGGATATTACCGCCATATATTAAAAAAAAAAAGAAAGGAAAATAATAAGGCATAAGAGTTAGAGTTGATGAATCCTGAGCCAAATTTTCACTGTCACAAAATGCATATGACTTAGGGTAAAATAATGGACTAAATGAGAAATACAATTTTAATTTTTACCTTGATTGAAAACAAGTTTTTGAATAAAGACAAAGTTTAGGAATGACTAAGTTTTGATAATCCTATGACTTATAGATTACTTCAAATTTTACATTAATACTTCAAATATTTTTTCCCTTTCAAAATACATTTTTAAAAATACTAACACTTTATTTCTTTTTCAACATGGATTTTGTGGGTGCAATCCACTGAAAACCCTCACGAGACAAAACTCGTCCTCTAGGGGTAACCTAGAAGTTTAAAGGCTTGTTGCACCTAAGTGCAATCGCGTGACCTGTAAAAGTGGTCCAATAAAAATCTTAGGTTAGTTTTGTTTTGCTCGAGGACGAGCAAAAGATAGGTGTGGGAGTGTGATCGTACACATATTTTACATTCTTTTCATTACACTCCTATATTTATCGTGTAATAAATCTGCTAATTTTCTTGTCTTAAATATCTATTTTGCAGAAGATAATAATGAAGAGAAAGAGGATTAAACTAAATAAATACCAGTTAAAATCAGATTTAACTGGATCTATTTGGTTAGCTGAGGATGATCACAGATCTAGTTAGAACAAATCAAGGATTGGGGGAAATATTCAGCTGAAGATCAGTGCAAATTAAAAAGATAACACCAAATGGAAACCAATAAAATTTAGATTTTATAAATCCATTTGGTTAGCTAAAGTTCAACCGAGGATAATATCAAATAGAGAGAAGATCAACGGATGAGATGAAGCAATTTAAATTTGGATTTAGGCTGGATATAGTTTAGCATTTTAATCATAACTTTCAGTATCGAAGGTCAAATCTGATGATTCAAGATGATACAGAAAGAAGACATAAAGGGCTACAATTCTTCTTTTGATCACTCATTCCAATTCTATCAGTTGATAAGTGATATTCAGCAATCAATACGCCAACAGCTTGCAGATCAGAATTGAATTTCTGGATAAATCAAATCAAGTTTGGAGATAGGGGAAGAATTCAAATTCAGAAATATCCAACTCTTCCTATCTTCATACACGTTCTATCCCTCTGTCTTTCTCCTATAAATACCCTCATACCTTGAAGGCAGAGCAGGACCATCTCAGAGAGAGCTTTAGTTTAGATTTTTCTTTTCTTCTTCAATGTAATTTTTATTTTTTATTTTATTTTTAGGCTAGAGAGAGTTACATGATCAAAAGAGAGGAAGAGTTATTGTAAAGTGACACTATTATAATCTTTTCTTCAAGAAACTTATATTGAAGGTGACAATCAATGGAGGTTTCCCACTTTTCTTCATTGTTCTCGATCTCGCTGAAGCCCTGCTTTCTTTATTCTTTTCTATTTTCTTTGCTTTACTTCATGCTGAGGTAAGTCTTTGTTATGGTTCAACAGTAGAGGTAAATATTTTTCTTTTATTTCTTTTTTATTTTTGATTTTTGCATTAACACTTTTTTATATCTTTTTGGTTCCTTTTCTTTTATAGATAAAACAACAACGATACCACCATCTCTTCTTCTTTTATCTTATTCTTAACTTAACATTTTTTTCCTTTTATAAACTGAGAAGATAAGTATTAACTAGTTTTGGTAAATTAAAAGAAGAAACTTATATAACGCTTCTATCGCTGTCCCTCCCTGTGGATCACGACCCGTTAGCCCTAGGCTACAGATAGAATTGAGGATCTAGCATTGTTCTAAATTTCTATATTTTTTTTGTGCAGGTTTGGCTCGATCATAATTTTGGCGCCGTTGCCGGCGAGGGATAGTAAGTTTTCTCTCTTCTTAATTTACTTTAACAGTTTTACTCTTTTTCTTCTCTGTTTTGATGTACAGAGGCTAATTATAGAAAACTAGGAGCTGCAGTGGACATATTGCTACTCTGTACCTCTGCCCAAGAAAGCAGAGCATCAGAGCTCACAACTGTGGTGAATTACTAACTGTAGTCTCTTGCAGGTTGCTTTACATAGATTAGCTCTCTGCAGTTATTAGTTTATCTGTTTAACTCACTCTGTACATATTTCTAATCAACAGTAACTTGTTGCTTTGTAAATGCTAAAAAACGTTTTGACTCTTGCATCTTAGGGCATTTGTCTATTTTGTTTCTTTACATTACTGTTGAAGAGTGCTGGAGCAAAGGTATGTGTGCATTGTATATAGTTTAGGAAACATATTTTGAGTGATTCATATTACTTGAATGTTACCTTTTGCTTTATACTTGTACATTGCACTAAAAAGACTAAAGGCATATCCTTAAACAAGATAAGGTGGGGAAGTCATTACCCTTCCTTAGCCCAAAAATCATCTCCTCACTCACTAACCCAGCTTAACATAAAATTGAGTGGCCCTATGGACATCTCGGACTCAAATAGGGATTGACCTAAAGGAAAGTTGTTAGAAGTTGACTCTTGCCAAATCGGTATCTAAGGTTTGGGATTGAGGGGCGAAACCCCAAAGGCTGGTGGTTTGGCATAATTAGGCCCGTTGCTTAGGTACAAATACCTCCCACCAATCTTGCCCCTACCTGGCCGATTAACTTGTGGTCAGGTTCTGCAATATACCTCATGTGGATAATCAACAGTTAGGAGTCGTCTAGGTCTAAGCTCTACCCTAACATAGGCTAGATTTTTTTTTATTTTCTTGATTGTATATTTGTTTGTTCTTGTGAAAATGGATTATAATTACAATTATTCTGATTATAACTCAAATCCATATTTCACCCCAACCTCCTTCAATTCGGATATTACCAACCCGGCATTACATAACTCTAACTAACCAAGTATGTCAGATTGGTCTTATCCGAATCAAAATATGCCCCAATCCCAGTACTATGAACAAGAATGGGATAATCATCACCACTTTTCACCGAGTCAGTGGGGATACAACTCCCCCGAGTCTTACTATCAACAACCTTACCAACAAACCGCTTCATATAATCTATACCAAGACCAACCTATAGTAGAGAAATCTTCTTTAGAAAAGACTTTTGAAGCCTTCCTTGAGTCCATATGACAAGTACAAATCATAGCGGACTCAATTCTCTCAAATAATTCCAAATTCAAGGTCCTTACTCTAATTTTCAAGTCCAACAACAACAAAAAGAACCGGTTGACTTAGAAAAGAGTACGGAATTCATGATTCAGTCCCAAAATGATATTATTCAATCCCAAATGGATCGTCTCCAATCTATCAATATGCTAGAAGTAAAAGTGAGTTATTTGGTCAATACAATTAATGATAGGAATGAGGAAACTCTACTTAACACATGTTCGACCACTCCTGATTCCCCTATCCATATTGACGAAGAATCATGGCATCTTGAAGATTTTAACCAGGACTCAATTTCACCACAAAATTTTAAACTTGACCAATATCAACCAATTGATAAATTGGCAAGTTTTCATTTCAATGAGATTGAACTTGAAGATGAATGTGATACCGATTCTCAATATTGTGATTCAGTTCCACTTTTTGAATCTATGTTGACTCCGGTATCCTTACCCGATTCGGACTTAGTTCTGAAGCCAACACTGATTCCTATCCCTATAGAGCTTGAACATGAACCACTTATTTTAGATAGTCACATTCCATTATTGGGAAATGAATGTGAACTTCAATTCTATGATTTGGACCAAACTCATAAACCAACTCCTACTCTCGAATCTAAACTTGATTTGAGTTATATTCCTGAGTCCGAATCGGTTCCCATTCCCTTTATTGTTGAGCCCAAATCATCCATTTCACAAAATCACGTTCCATTATTGGATCAAGGTTTAGATCAATATGACTCTGTGATGATATCCCAAGACTGGTCATATAATCGGGAGAAATTTCATGCTAGGATCTTGCATGATCCTATTCATATTGGGGATTATAAAAATGTTAATAAAAAAGAGGTGATGAAAGGTGGGTTTCATGAAAATCCACAATATCTAGATTAGGCAGAAACGCTTGGCCCAATGAGACCACCACCGGAGCCACCACCTTGAGGTGACAATTTCCTTCCCTTCATCCTTTTTCATGTATTATTGTATTTCATTCATACAGTGAGGACAATGCATGAGTTAAGTGTGGGGGAGGGTTTACTAACATGCTAACTTCACTAATCTAATAAAAAAAATCTTTCTTTAAAACTTTTAAAAAAACTTTCTTTAAAACTTTTTGAAAAGGAAAATAATACTTTTGACTTATTTTTGTAAAAAAATTAAGTAAATTTTAAGGAATAAGAGGATCATAATTAGGATTTCTTATACTTGGTCAAAATAAAATTATTTGTTGATTTTGAGGTTAGGAAGAAAAATTGGAAAAGTAATTTAGTCTTAATTTTTACCTTAATGAAATATGCATACATTATACACTTACACACTTACACTTAGGGTTCTAAAACAAAGATTCTTATGCCTTATATAAAATATATATATATATACATATATCAAAAAAAAAATCCTCTGATTAAGCTGGGTGTTTATGCCTCATAAAGCATAAGTATTCACGCCTAAAAGTGGTTCACGTAAATAAAAATTCTTGGTTTTGTGGCCTTGTTTGCTCGAGTCCTAAGTCCTTGGGGTGCTTTCTCACCCGGTGCCCTAAAACCGTCTGGTTTGGGAGTCACCGACTAAGGCTCGTTACATGGGCGAATTAGAAAGCCTAATAGAGCTAAGGGATATTACCGCCATAAATTAAAAAAAAAAAGAAAGGAAAATAATAAGGCATAAGAGTTAGAGTTGATGAATCCTGAGCCAAATTTTCACTGTCACAAAATGCATATGACTTAGGGTAAAATAATGGACTAAATGAGAAATACAATTTTAATTTTTACCTTGATTGAAAACAAGTTTTGAATAAAGACAAAGTTTAGGAATGACTAAGTTTTGATAATCCTATGACTTATAGATTACTTCAAATTTTACATTAATAC
This sequence comes from Agave tequilana, assembly GCA_038442645.1. NCBI lineage: Eukaryota > Viridiplantae > Streptophyta > Magnoliopsida > Asparagales > Asparagaceae > Agave > Agave tequilana. Next base: position 1,576 of record JAVJIF010013051.1, on the reverse strand, counting down.
TTCAAATATTTTTTTCCCTTTCAAAATACATTTTCGAAAATACTAACACTTTATTTCTTTTTCATCATGGATTTTGTGGGTGCAATCCACAGAAAACCCTCACGAGACAAAACTCGTCCTCTAGGGGTAACCTAGAAGTTTAAAGGCTTGTTGCACCTAAGTGTAATCGCGTGACCTGCAAAAGTGGTCCAATAAAAATCTTAGGTTAGTTTTGTTTTGCTCGAGGACGAGCAAAAGATAGGTGTGGGGGTGTGATCGTACACATATTTTGCATTCTTTTCATTACACTCCTATATTTATCGTGTAATAAATCTGCTAATTTTCTTATCTTAAATATCTATTTTGCAGAAGATAATAATGAAGAGAAAGAGGATTAAACCAAATAAATACCAGTTAAAATCAGATTTAACTGGATCTATTTGGTTAGCTGAGGATGATCCCAGATTTAGTTAGAACAAATCAAGGATTGGGAGAAATATTCAGCTGAAGATCAGAGCAAATCAGAAAGATAACACCAAATGGAAACCGATAAAATTTAGATTTTATAAATCCATTTTGTTTAGCTAAAGTTCAACCGAGGATAATATCAAATAGAGAGAAGATCAACGGATGAGATGAAGCAATTTAAATTTGGATTTAGGCTGGATATAGTTTAGCATTTTAATCATAACTTTCAGTATCGAAGGTCAAATCTGATGATTCAAGATGATACAGAAAGAAGACTTAAAGGGCTACAATTCTTATGTTGATCACTCATTCCAATTCTATCAGTTGATAAGTGATATTCAGCAATCAATACGCCAACAGCCTGCAGATCAGAATTGAATTTCTGGATAAATCAAATCAAGTTTGGAGATAGGGGAAGAATTCAAATTTAGAAATATTCAACTTTTCCTATCTTCATACACGTTCTATACCTCTAGTTTTCTCCTATAAATACCCTCATACCTCGAAGGCAGAGCAGGACCATCTCAGAGAGAGCTTTAGTTTAGGTTTTTCTTTTCTTCTTCAATATAATTTTTATTTTTTATTTTATTTTTAGGCTAGAGAGAGTTACATGATCAAAAGAGAGGAAGAGTTATTGTAAAGTGATACTATTGTAATCTTTTCTTCAAGAAATTTATATTGAAGGAGACAATCAATGGAGGTTTCCCACTTTTCTTCATTGTGCTCGATCTTGCCGAAGCCTTGCTTTCTTTATTCTTTTCTATTTTCTTTGCTTTACTTCATGCTGAGGTAAGTCTTTGTTATGGTTCAACAGTAGAGGTAAATATTTTTCTTTTATTTCTTTTTTATTTTTGATTTTTGCATTAACACTTTTTTTATCTCTTTTTGGTTCCTTTTCTTTTATAGATAAAACAACAACGATACCACCATCTCTTCTTCTACTATCTTATTCTTAACTTAACATTTTTTTTCCTTTTTATAAACTGAGAAGATAAGTATTAACTAGTTTTGGTAAATTAAAAGAAGAAACTTACATAACGCTTACATTGCTATCCCTCCCTGTGGATCACGACCCGTTAGCCCTAGGCCACACAGTAGAATTGAGGACCTAGCATTGTTCTAAATTTCT